>JAMKQA010001436.1:0-21176 GCA_024699735.1 Posidonia australis
ATATATATATATATATATATATATATATATATATATATATATGGGTATATATATATGTATTAATCTTGGAGAAATTAATATAATAGCATAAATGGTTAGAATGATTGTAGGGTTGCCTAAAATGAATTAGCAAGAGATCGTTGGATATGGGTAGAGTAAAAGATGATATAATTTAAAAATATTAGGTTTTTCCCTTAGATGGTTTAGACTAGACTTTAGGGATCATAATTGCATCCCTAGGTTTAGGACTCGTATGGTTTTATGTGTGATGCACTGAGTGGAGTATTTAGTGGCACTGTTCTGGGTGTTTGAGCCGATTTGGCTGTACTCTTAAGGAACACAAGCGAGTAGGTGTCTTACACTTAGGTGCCATAGCGTAGCGTTCTGGTTGTGGTTGCACTCTTGTGGTGTCTTCTGGGTGAGCTTGAGACTTAGAGGACATTTTTGTTGGTGTCTTCTTAGGTAGTGGTCATGATTTAAGCATAGTGCTCATGAACCCAGACGCTCCCAAGGTGTGCTTGTTGGGCCTGACAGGGGAGCTGTCGAGGTAGTGTTTTGCTTATGATTTCTTGACCTTTGGTTTCCGTGCTACTGTTGGGCACAGTGTTTCGTTAGTTTTAAAAGATATTTAATGGTTTCGAAACGATTTTCCAAAAAGAAAGTTTTGGAAAGAGAAAAGCACAAATTTGAAAATAGTTTGGATAGAGTTTTCTGATGCTTTCTATTTGCGTTGGGGGCCAAGATACCTGAGACTGAGGTTTGTCGGGTCTTGGAAGTATGATACTCCCTGACTGTCGTTTCAAGATTAAGATTGAGGTCCACGGGTTGAGGTGTTTTGTGGCAAATAGGGAGGTATGACACTCCTGTTGTTGTCGTGAGCACAGAGGCTCGGGTATGGAGATATAAGACTCCTTCCTGAGTACCGTGTGGAGGACACCGTGAGGAGGTGTACCTTGTGAGGGCCAATGCGGGTAGGATACGTGCCAATAGCTAGTTGCGTCCTGAGAGACCAGAACCACCTTCCCAGGAGGGGATGCCTTTGAGAGCCGACGCTCCAAGTGGGAGAATCGTGCAACGGTGGTTAGCTCCTACATAGGGTGGCACACCGTGGCAGTGCAGACGTCGTTGGTCGCGCTCCGGTAGACTGCTTGTGGCCAATGTTGTCTACTTAGTGTCAAGCAGTTCGACACCGTTTGTGCTTGTGGTTTGTACGGAGTCCTGGTTCAGGATATCAAACTTTGGGCTTAGCGGAGGCTGTAGCTTTGGCACCTGTTGAGGCGTAGTGTTTTTGTCATGCCCCACATTTTCCACAATAATTTAAAACAAATTAAATTACGGAAAAATTAAAGCCAAACAGTAAATATCTAATTACCAGGAACCTATGTGTGCAGCTAGAAAACTCCAGACCATATGCACTACACTAACTCTCTGCATGCCTGCACCTGCAAACCAAAAACACAAGGAAAAACGTATGAGTGACAAAAGCCACCCAGTATGCACCCCACGAAAACCGCGGAAAACAAAAACATAATTACTTTCCTTTTAAATTTATTTCTCAAATCATTTCATCAAAACCTCACAAAATAGGCCCACACTGGCCAAAACCACAATCGGGGCTCTACTAGCCCACAACCACAAGCAAAGGCCCTCAATGGCCAAAACCACACATAGTGAGTCGGGAAGTCCAACGCCAGGCAACCTAACTCTAGCCACACGCAATCCACCGAGGAGTGACCATGACGTTCTGCACTGCCATAGTGAAGCCACCCTATGCAGGAGCGATCACCGTCCCGTGATTCTCCCTACCTAGAGAACCCTCACAAAGCCAACCCCTCCCTGGGAAGGTTGTCCTGTCTCTCAGGACGCTACCCACTATGGGCACGTGTCCCACCCGCACTAGCCACCATAGGGTCCGCCTCCTCACGATGTCCTCCACACACGGTGCTCAAGAAGGAGTGTCATACCTCCACACCTGACGACACCCGAGCCTTAATGCTCACAGCGACAGCAGGAGTATCATACCTCCCCGTCATGCCACAAGACACCTCAACCCGCAGACCACAACCCTAGTCTTGAGACTATAGTCAAGGAGTCTCATACCTCCAAGACCCGACACCCCTCAGCCTTAGGTATCTCGGCCCCCGACCTCAACCAGAAAGTCACGTCTGACTACCCGAGAATGTCGTCACATTCCCTGGTCCCGACGACATGGTCCCACACTATCTCGGCCCGCACACAGAAAACTAGGAAAACATTTTCCAAAACAAGCCAACTATTTTCTTGAAATCCATTTCCAAAACCATTTCATATCTTTGAAATTTCTTCCAAAACCTCGACAAAATGGCACATCAGGTGTCCCAGGAGACTACCATTGATGGCCCACAGTCCCTCTCAATGGGACAAAACACAGCAATCAAGAAAGCCCTTGGGAAACATATTTGGGCCTTGATTCGGCATACCAGAAATCAGGTTCGGTATGCCGAAATCCATTGATTGGGCATGCCGTTCGGGCTCCGATATGCCGAAATCCACTAGATCGGTCGACTGGGGTGATTCGACAGGCTGAATCGACTGAAGGACCAAACTGACAAAAAAACGGTATACCGAACGAAATCGATATACCGAAATTCACTAATTCGGTATGCCGTTTTCACTTCGGTATGCCGAATTCTGCGATCCTAGAAAACGACCCAAAACCCTATAATTTGAAATAACCCCAACTGAGACCTCCAATTGGACCCCCTAAACAACCACCAAAAATCTTGATAAAACATAAGATGTCGACCCTCGGGTCTACTCCAAATCCCCACAAACAAAACTGAAATCCATTCACCATGCATCAAGATATAAAATCACAAAAGCAGAAGGGTCAAAATGACCCAAAACACACCAATCGCCATAAATTCACCATAAATTTTCATAAAATTACAATAAATTCTAGGAATGTAAATTTACCTAGATTGCACGCAACCCTATCAATTTCTACCATTTTCATGCTTTCTATTACATGAGGAGGAGGTGCGTACCTGAGAATGGCCTCCAACGATCTCCGGTCAACTCCGGCAAAACCTGGCAACCCCGCACGTTGTCCGACACTTCCCGGCCCCAAGGACGCTCCACGCACCACCATGAGCCACCACAGCCCTCCGTTTCTCTCCCTTAATCTTTCTCTCTCTCTCTCTCTCGATGCGTGATGCAGGGGAAACAGGGGAGACGGGTGGAAGGAGAAGGGGGTGGAGGAGGAAGAGTGAGGAGGAAGAGAAGGAAAGGAGAGCGAGGAGGAGAAGAAACGCACCTAAGGAGGGGAGGAAAGAAGAAGAAAGAAGGAGAAAACGGCGATGAACGACGGAGGAGTGAGGTGTGGTTTATAGAGCCTGCGCATGCAGTAGCTGGGAGCGTGCTCACCTGCACGTCTCAGCCATCGGCACACCGCACGAGCACAGCGACCACTCCTCCCAACCACCAGCCACAACCAACGGCCAACGAGCGTGGGCCCCACGCGGACCTCACACGCAAGCCCCACACGCATAGTGCCACAATGCACAGTGCCAACCACGTACAGGGACACGCAAAAGAAGCCGGCTCATGAGGTCCAACCCCAAAAGCATAAAAGCACACAACGGGCCTCGGAACAGTAACACCCGTCTAGGAATAAAATTCATTAAAATGTAAATAATTATAAAAATAAATTTTACGGGTGATACAGTTTTGGGGGCAATGGCTCTGTTGTTTTGGGAGTAGTGGCTTCGTAACTTTGGGAGCGATGGCTCCATGGTTTGGGAGTAAAGGCTCCATGGCTTGGTGCCGTGCTTGGGTCCAGAGGGGACCATGTTGTGCAGAGCAAAGGATCTATAGTTGTGCTTTGGTGTGGCTTTCGGGCTTGACTTGGCAAGAGTGGCCATCTCAAGCGTGCATAAAAGATTTTGAAAGAGCATGCACATGGTTTTGAAAACGAAAAGAAAAGAATGATTTTAAATACATGGTTTTGTGTTTTGTTATCTACCGAACAGTGGTAAGCTACTTGGGTTTGGCGTTTCGGCATCCAAAAGGAGTGCTTGTGCTTGTTTGTTTATGACATTAGTACACCAATTTCCTCAGCTTTGTGTGCCGAATTGTTAGGTGGAGTGCATGCTAGGTGACCATTGAGTGGTCACTCACATGTGCTTTGTTTTGTGTGTTTTGGTAGGTACAAGATAATAGTTGTTGGTTGCTAGTACATATAAGAAAAGTCACGCCACCACATATCAAGGATCCAAGTGAGTGTTAGTTTAGTTTTATCTCTATTGTTTAGTAGATTAATTTACTATTTGAGAGTACTTAGCATTAGTTACATTATTAGTGTAATTGTTGGTTAATAATAAAAATAAAAATAATCAAATTAAAATTTGTAGCTAGGTTTAGTGGTAGCAACTTAGAGGGTGTTACAGTAGGAGCTCATCCGTCCCAGATTCCTCTCTCTAGGAACCCTCCAAAGGTTCACTCTAGGACTAACACTGGGTTTGTCCTCTTAACGTCCGCAACTTGGGTCACCTGGTCTTGAACCAAGGTCCTACCACTCGACAGTCACAACCCTAGACCTGTAACTAGCCCTCCAGAGGTATCAGTCATCTCTGGTTCGCCAGTATAGTCCTACAATTATGACTCTTACCACTCAGTAATCACGACCTTGAACATGAAACTGGTACTCTAGGTGTATCAATCGTCCCTGGTCCAATAGTGCGATCCACAACCATTGTGGTTCCTACCAAAAAACACAGAAAACCTTTTCAAAAACATATGAATTATTTTCAAAATCCTTTCCAAATAATTTTTATCATAAAAACCTTTGCAAAATCAAAAACACCATTTTAAGTCAACAAATACCTCAAATAACTCATCAGAACCAATCTAGCCAGTTGTTAAGCACGCCCCGCACTAGCCGGGAACCCCAGAGGCGCCCATTGGCGCTCCACAAGAGCCAAGCACGCTAGCTTGTGCGTTGGCAAAAAAACGCCACTAGATCGCACCCTAAGTTCTATTTTCAGACCAAAAAAAACTCAATTGGGTTGCCAAACTTGCAAACCCCACTAATCTCTACAGAAGCCATGAAAATATGCAAATAATATACCGAAAAGAAGATTTTTAAGTGTACTAACATATGGAACAAAAAACATATGAATCTGACACACACAACTCAAGATATACAAGATTAAAGCAAGAAACTCAAAAACAACTCAACAATAGCCATCCTTACAAAAATCACTGATAAATCCCTGAAAAAATGTCTAGAAATTATGATACTTCTCGCCCACACTGAAATCTACTCAAACAGCATATTTAAATCAAATACAAACCTAAACAAGAAGAAAAGAAGGGGTACAATGTGTATCTTTTCTTCCTTTCCTTCATCTTTTTTTTTCTTCCCTTTCTCTTCTATGTTTTCTTCTCCTTCCCCCTTTCCTTCACTCACAAGCTGACCCTCTCATCTTCTCTCTCCCTTCATCTACTCTCTCTTCCATCACCTCTCTTTCCTCTCGGCCTTTCTCTCTTTCTTCCCTTCTTTCTCTCTCTCTCTCTCTCTCTCTCTCTTTCTTTATTTCTTTCTTCCCTAGGTTTCTCTCAAGCCATCCTCCCCTCTCTCTATTTTTTTTCTTCCATGCATGCTGCCCCCTTACACCACCTCCTCCTTTATAATGCCTGGCCCAACAGCCTCCTGCAATTTTCATGCACATTTTGCACTAGAATCACGAAAGAATGAAGAAATATCTTTGTAACCATGTCGGTGACTGCCTCAGGCGTGGTGTAAAACGCCAAACACGCGAGGGCTAGCAAAGTCACAGCAAAAGGGCAATAAAAACAATGATAAAAATGTAGGTGTCGCCACCTAATCTACTTAAAACAGGAGACAAGGAAAACCGCTTAAAACAATGAAACTCTGAAACTATGCATGATAACAAGCCAATGGAAGAAAAGGTCATTATGAACCAAAATTAAGTAAGGATCTCTGTTACGCACGGAGAAGGTATTAGGCACCCCCGTGTACCCGAGAAATCGGTCTTTCATAGTTTTTTTCATTCACTTCTTTGCAATGTTGGCTTTACAGCCTGTTTCTGTACACCCAAGGGTGATATGCAATGCACTGCTTTATGCAGGTTGTGCCTTATGCTAAACATGGGTAGAGGGATTGTAAGATGTGTCCTAATGCTCTGAAAGGTCACTCAAGTTGTGGATCAAACATCGATGCAAAGATATTGCACCGATGTAACCATGGATCCAGTAGCATCGAGTGGCTAACGTCCTTGCTTTGCTATAAGCAAAACCTAGGCTATCTTACATAGATGAGTATGAAATCTTGTATGTGTTATCCTAATATATCCAGGAGAACACACAAAGGAAATCAGAGTCAAAACAAATTGGGAATTATCTTAAACAACATGACAAAAACCACTGCTGGTCACTGAAGCAAGTAACTGCACCAGACAGGTGTGTCAGGATGGTGCTCCTGTCTGGTGCGCCAGTTTAATGCTCCAGGATGGTGCACTCTAGGTACTTTGTTTCAAACAGCAAATTGATTCCAAAACCTGGGCAGAATACATGTAACTAACTATACTTATGCCTATTCAGGGGACTAAAGTAGATGCCAGGGAACACAATCATACTAAACAATCAAAACCAAATGACCCCTCTCTCTCATTTCCTATCCATACATGTTTATGGGTTCTCTAAGGTTGCAACAATCTATGGAGGCTCTTGAGGTGTATGGGGTATCCAGATTGACTGAGGGAGCATGGGGGAATGTCAAGGCATGCAAAGGGTGTATCACAGCCCGTATTCAGTAGCCAATAGCCTCATAGGGACCATGATATGTCATCAAAAGAGGTCAAATAGTGCAAACGAACTCCAAAATAAACAAACAGTGCAAATGACCTTACAAACAGTGTACCATGATCTATCACCAAGATAAATAAATAGTACAAATGATCAAACAAACCACAGATAATCAAACCACAGCCAAGTTCATAGTATGAAACCTCATTCAAAACAGCCCTAAAAGACTTGACAAAGGGAGGAAATGGGGAGGTACCTATAGTGTTTTCTCCGTGAATGGCTCGGGATAACCCTCCTTCAGTTGCTTTGGACGCAGCTGGAGGGTTCAGAGATTGCTCAGGGATATTGTGAGTGTCTTGGGATGATCTCCTGCGGGAAGCTAATGTGTCCAAGAAGAAGCCAAGGTGTAGTTCATGGGTAGCTTTTAAAGGAGGTGGAAATGTAAGGTCTTGGGATGTCAAGGGGCGTGGAAACCAAAAGATTTACGTAGGTTCGTAGGAGAATATTCGTAAGTAGAGGTTACAAGTATAGAAGATGGATAGCCAACAGCCAGCACCCTGAAAAGTGGTTGTGCACCAGCATGGTGCGCCATGATGGTGCTATTGAATGGTGCGCCAATATGGTGCTCTACATTGGTGCTCCAGAATAGTGCTCTCCATTGGTTCACCTAAATGATGTGCCAAATATGGGTTTAAATTTACCACTTGGCTACCTCGATTATCAACTGGACCATGGGCTTGCTGTCATGGTTTTGTGTGATAATCTCGGGCTAATCAAAATGTCAGATAGGATTTGGATGTGGTTAGGCCTACTGTGTCCGAAGCAACATCCCTTTGGAGAGTCTATCCACAAGCCACCCCAAAATTGGGGTGCCTACAATCTTCACTACACTTTTTTATAAAATAAATCACAGATTGGGGGTCACAGGCGACACAATGACATTTTTGGCATTACTTCCTAACCTCGGCCCCACACATACATGGGCAAGAACACGTCAACTTGATCACGATCTAATAAACCAAGGATAGCCTACAAGTATTTTATCAAGAAAATAGGGATTTTAAAGAGAAAGAGATAACCACACATTTACTGTAATTATCCCATAAATATATTTACAACTGCGGTAATAATCCTAGTCCGTCTGATCAGGCTCACACTATAACATCCAAAGTACAATTCTAGCGAGATCTAATTAGGACTGTAAATGTGTCGGGTATAACCCGTTAACCCGAGTCAACCTGACTTGTTAAAAACGGGTTAGGATAGAGTTTTTGTATACCAGTTGACTTGTTAGTCCATCACCCGCTAACCCATAAATTTAATGGGTCAGGGTTTGGATAGCATACTACGGGTAACCCGTTAACCCATTAACCTGGGGGTAACTAAGTAAATTTACCTAAACCTTAACATTTTAACATAAAATATAAATACAAATATAAGTATATAACATTAACAAAATTTACTTCACAGCCGACACACACTTCACAGTCTTCACCCCCGTCCCTCGACCCCCCGTAAGCCCTATTGCCCTAACTAGAGAGGCAGAGACGCGACGGGTGACGGCGCGATGCCCGACCCCGACTCCCTGAGTTCTCCACCTCTCTCTCAGCTCCCACCGGCTCGCCCACGATGCCTAGTCTCCGGCAGGGGAAGGCAGCATTCTGGCTCTCCACCACTCGAGTCTCTCCCTCTCCCACTCTTGACTCTCCGACACCATCAGTCCAATTCTCCACCGCACGACTCTCTCCCTCTCCCACTCTCGGCTCTCTGGCACCAATAGTCCAGCTCTCCACCTCTCGAGTCTCTCCCTCTCCTGCTCTCGACTCTTTGGCACCGACAGTTCGACTCTCCACTGCACGTCAGCACCTACGGCCCTCTTGGGCAGTCGGCATTTCGACTCTCCCCCTCTCACCGACTCACCGTCATTCGTCAACAGGAGGAACGTTGCTCAGGTCAGATGAGGATCGCTTTCTTCACTTGCATTACTCAGATGTTATCATGTCAATATGTTATGTTGGTTACCAGTATTGTTAATATATATGTCACGTTATGTTGGTTACCAATATGTTATGTCGGTTGCCAAATGTTATCACTTGCTTTGTTAGTCACACTCCACCTCTTCATGATATATTAATATGTCATGTTAGATGTTATGTTAATATATAATGGACGAATGGTGGTTACCAGTATTCTTGTAACGCCCCGATCCCAAGCACACAACCAAGATTACAGTATCATAAGCAAAATTACACTAATTACAGTAAAGCTAAATAACTGAAACTAAGGCTCACCTCGAGGAAACGATGTGCGGCTAAAAACTCCTACTTTGGCACTAGAACTCGACTACACACGACCTGCACCTGAAAACCAACCAAAGCACGCGTGAGTGACATCTAAGTCACCCAGTACGTGGCCCAAACACACAAATAACGAAAACCGACAAAAACACCAAACATTCAACTTTTAATTTATAAAACTTGGTTTTCTTTTGAAAATCCAATTTTAAAACATTATTTTCTTTTTCCTTTGAAATCACTTGGGAATCTATTCCTAGAACTATGTTTTTCTCAAAATTCACTTTCCTTTTCTTTTTGAAACATTTGGAAATTCATTTCCAAAGCCATATTTTACCAAAACTCATCTTTTCTTTCTCTTTTATACTTTTTCAAAACCTTTCTCATATTTTGAGAAATCTACATTTTCGACCAAATCCAACCTAAAACACCACGCCTCTCAGACTCAAAACCAAAATCACAAACATTGGTTGGTAACTGGTTAAAACACAATTCATATTCACTTCTAGGATCTTAGGACCATTCACAAGTCTAATCCTAGCCAAACCATATTTCTTTCTTTTTCACAAAACCACACACTTTCTTATTCATTTCCACTTTTCATTATTGATGTTACCTTGATCAGGGGTAACCAGGCACACAAGCAGTAGGCGAGGACACCATTTCTCCTACCTCACTGCACTACCGCGGTGAAGTTCCCCATGTAGGAGGACACCGCCTGGTCAACTGACATCAAATTCTTTTCATATATGCACGGGGATACATTTTTATCTGACATCTTATCGTTGACCCAAACAACTAGGTTCAATAACCCAGTCTCAGCCTACACCGTCTCGAGCTCGGTGACCCGAACACATAGGGCCACATACCTAGGCTCAGCCTACACCATCTCAAGCTCGACAACCAAAGTCGTATCTGACAATTGGTTATATTGGAGCCTCATACTCGTACCACATTGTCGACACCAACCCCCGTGGTTCCTTAACACATTACTAGTGTTTTATTTTCAAAACTCTTTAAGTTTTCCTTTCCAAAATCATTTTCATTTCTTTCTTTTTGTTGCAGGAGGTTATTCCAAGCAACACATGTTCCTCTACTAGAGTCCCAACTCAATTCATGAAGAGCCAAGCTTTAAAATCATAAATTGGGTCTCATACCTAAAATTACTCAAAAACCATACATTTAATCACTTTTATTCATTTTTGGGGTCTAAAACCCAAAACCATTCCCAAATACACTTATTTGGGTTCTGCATTCCTCCATGTCATTTACATGGGAAAACACCATTAACGCACGCTCATTGTCCAATTAAAACCTTTTATTCCCTTTTTATATTCACATGTATATATATCAAGGGCAGGGCAAAATCAATTATTACCATACCGACCCGAGGAGGTCTCGTCGTGGAGTCGCGCCAGAGGGAAGGTGATCACAGCCATGCCAAGATGGCGAAGGCGCAAGGAAAGAACAAAGAAAAAAAGAAAAGGAGTTGCCACCTAGTCTTTTAAGGGAAAGACGAGGAAAACCACAAAAAAGATGAATGCCTAAGGTGCAGATGTGAAGGCTAGATGTCTGCCAACCAGAGGATGGGTAAGGATTCTTATTACGCACGAGGAAGGTGTTAGGCACCCTCGTACACCCGAGAAACACGGTCTTTCTAGTCTAATTGCTTGCTAAAGGCTAGATGGATGTTTGCTAAACCTGAATCATGCTCTAATCATGCTAATATGTATGCCATGAAAAGACTGGATGGATGTACAAAACAGTGTGAGAAAACTGCAAAGAAATCCACATGAATTGTCAAAATCGCAAAAAATCACACGAAATGACGAGGTTTTGTTAAAGAACACTTCTAAAAAACATAATGATATCAAAAAGATGACAAGCCAAGTCAATTCGAGTCCTCGGAATCATGAAAAAGTCGTGAAAATCAAAAAGGGGAAAAATAATACGTGGTAGGGACAAATGTCGGCCTTCAGGCCTGTTAATGTACGCCCTTGGGCAATGAAACCTAAATCAAATCAAAAATCTGAAATGTAGGATTAAAGCCAATCAAATCGGATATCGGATAAGAAACTCTGAAGACAAAGTGAATCGGAATCATGGAGAAAGTCATGAAAATCAAAAAGGGGAAAATAATCCGTAGTGGCCTAGTGGGGACAATGTCGGTCCTCAGGCCTGTTAATGTACGCCCTCGAGCGATGAAATCCAAATAAAATCAAAAATCTGAAATGTAGGATTAAAACAAGTCAAATCAAATATTGGATAAGAAATTCTGAAGACAAAGTGAAGAAAGAAACCCAGGAAGGAAAGGCATGAGATGCCGGCTCGCTAAATAGGGATACAAATGTAAGGAGAAAGGAAATGAAATGCATGGATAAGTGCCTAAATATGCAAAAACTCTAAAGAATAACTTAGACATAGACTATGCCAGACTGAGTGCAAAGATTGAGATGCATGCTCATGAATTGGAAGCATAAGGGCAATTGGTCATTTATCTGGCCATATATGATAAATGATAGCATGGGAGTGATGCATGGCCTAGAATGTGTCAAAATGTGTGCCACATGTCTAGAAGATGTTATTTGCAAGAAACATGGAGGAGAAAATCAACAAAATGATGTAAACACAATAAAGGACAAACATAGGGGCCAAAATGCAAAATTCACAGAAAGGAATGAGAAACTGGATGAAAAACATGTTCATGACCCCTATTCTAACATGCAAATGATGGGTCCAATGACAATGTGGCATAGCAATGTAAAAGTTGCACTTGGATAAATTCCTGAAAGTTCAGGGTCTAAAGTGCAAAATTCACACATAAGTGCAAATGTGACCAAAATGTAAGGTTAAACATCAAATCTCAGTGAAAATATGATTTTTAAATGGAATTAGTGATTAAATGCAAAACATGAAATGCAAAATCGAAAAATGCCCCAAAACATGCAAGAAAACATTTAAAACCCTAAATGATGGATATGGAATTAATCTAAGGGTCAAAATGTAAATTTTATATTCAGAAATGATTTGATGTGAATCCAGGGACTTTTATGCAAAATTTCTGGACCTGAATGTGATAAAAGTTGGGATTTTATGTTGGTCAGTGCAATTATGAAGTTTCCTGAGGTCTAGGATGCAAAATACACAAAGAAAACTCATTTTTTTTTAAGTTCTAGGGACTTAATGCAAAAGTCTAGGACCAAACTGTAAATAAAAATCTACTTTAATGCCAGTCAGTGTGATTTTTAAATATTTTAGGGCTCAGAATGTCAATTTCACTGAGAAAACTTATTTCAGAAACATTCAAGGGCTAAATGTAAATATTCTGGACCTAAATGTAAAGAAACTATGTACTAGGGACCCAGATGTGATAAAAACATGTATTAATATGTTATGAATTAAAAGATGAACTATTCAGGGGGCCACATGCAAATTGCACAGGGAAAATAAAAGAAATAAAAGTATTTTAAAACTACAGGGATTAAAGTGAAAATGTTTGGACCCATATGCAATAAAAAGGACCTAAATGTAATAGAATAAGGACTTAAAAGTAATAATCAAAAACTAAAGAAATTGGGCCTAAAAAGACCCATTCGAAGATCACTAGAGAATCGTTGACGTTCCGCTGCTGGCGATCTCTCCGGCGAACTCCTGGAGGCGGTCCAGCTGTCGGAGGGGTGCGCGCCAGGCTGAGGGAGCACCACGGAGGGATGACGAGGCTATCGAAGGCATCGCGGAGGCCCGAGGAGGTCTAGAGGCCTCCTCCCACCTCCGTCTTCAGCGACTAGGACAGTGGAGGTGGTTGGGTCGCTGCAGAGGCTTTGGCAGCGGTAGAGTGGCGTGGAGGGCTTCGAGACGACGTGGGGAAGCTTCCCAGTCAGTGTGATTTTTAAATATTTTAGGGCTCAGAATGTCAATTTCACTGAGAAAACTTATTTCAGAAACATTCAGGGGCTAAATGTAAATATTCTGGACCTAAATGTAAAGAAACTATGTACTAGGGACCCAGATGTGATAAAAACATGTATTAATATGTTAAGAATTAAAAGATGAACTATTCAGGGGGGCACATGCAAATTGCACAGGGAAAATAAAAGAAATAAAAAGTATTTTAAAACTACAGGGATTAAAGTGAAAATGTTTGGACCCATATGCAATAAAAAGGACCTAAATGTAATAAAATAAGGACTTAAAAGTAATAATCAAAAACTAAAGAAATTGGGCCTAAAAAGACCCATTCGAAGATCACTAGAGAATCGCCAACGTTCCACTGCTGGCGATCTCTCCGGCGAACTCCTGGAGGCGGTCCAGTTGTCGGAGGGGTGCGCGCCAGGCTGAGGGAGCACCACGGAGGGATGGCGAGGCTATCGAAGGCATCGCGGAGGCCCGAGGAGGTCTGGAGGCCTCCTCCCACCTCCGTCTCCGGCAATTGGGACGGTGGAGATGGTTGGGTCGCCGTGGAGGCTTTGGCAGCGGCAGAGTGGCGCGGAGGGCTTCGAGACGACGTGGGGAAGCTTCCCGAGTCCTTGGATCGATGCGGGTTGGCGTCTTTCTCTGTAGAAGAGGAGGAGATGAGAGGAGAGGAGGAGAGAGGAGAAGAGGAGGAGAGGAGGAGAGGAAGGAAGGAGCCCTGGGGGCCTCCCTCCTCCGTAGGGGTCGTGGGTTCGCCAGAGAAGGTGAACCCATCGCCGGAGATGGGGGTGGCAGCGTACAGAGGTGCCACCCCACCGCGACTGGTTCAAGGAAACTAGAGAAAACTACAGGACATGCGATGAATTGAAGAAGAAGGGAAGAAAAGGTACCTGAGCAGTTGTTCCCACGGACTCCGGCTGTAGGTCGACGGCAAGGTGCTCTGGTGGCTCTGGTTAGCCCACTGACGACGGCTGACTTTGGAAAAATAGGATTGGATGCTCCTATAGGTTGATGGTCGAAGGTGAAGGGCACTGAATTGCTTGAGAGGAGGCTACAGGTCTCAAAACTTTTTTGAAAAGCTCCCGTTCTTAGTCAACGACGAGACCCTTTATACTCCGACGAGGCTTTTCTTCGCCGTGGATCCTCCTCCCTTCAGTAAATGAACGCCGTTGGATCAGGCGTGAGCTGGAGGAGGTCAGCCAAAGATCACGGAGGCTGAGATCTGCACTGGATTCCTCGGGATTGCTCGCTAGAGTTCTCGCTGGAAAAATTGGGTCGCCAGAATTATTTTTGACTTTTCTAAAGTTTTGAATTGAATAGTGTTGGGCATAATGGGCTTAGGGTTTTGGGTTTTTATCTTGGTTTTTATTTTGGGATTTTTAGAAATTTTTAGGGTTTTAATTTTAGGTTTTTAATTGGGCTTTGTGGGTTTAATTTTAAGCTTTTATTTATGTTAAATTCATGATTAAGGTTTAATTAATTTGTTTTAAATTGGGTTTTAATTATTTTGGGTTTTTTTTGTTTTATTTTTGTTTTGGAATTTTTATGGATTTAGGGTTTTGCTTTTTAGGTTTTTAATTTGGAATTTGGGTTTAATTAGGGTTTATGGTTTTAATTTAGGGTTTTTGTGTTTTATTTAGGTTTTATGTTTTAAATAAGGTTTTTGGATCGATTTAGGATTTTAATTGGATTTTTATTTAATTAGGGTTTTTATTTGATTAATTAGGGTTTTTATTGATTTTAAGTGGGTTTAAAATGGATTTAAGTGGATTTAATTTCATTTTACTTAATTAGGGTTTTTATTTGATTAATTAGGATTTTATTGGATTTTAAGTGGGTTATAAATGTATTTAAATGGGTTTAATTGGATTTTACTTAATTAGGGTTTTTATTTAATTAATTAGGGTTTTTAAATGGATTTTAAGTGAATTTAATTTCATTTGTTTGGTTTCAAGTTTAATTGGGTCAGAGTGGGCTAGTGTGGGCCTAATTGGGCTTGAGTAGGTTAGAGTTTTGGTGGTCACAACCAGAGCATCATCCGGAGGAGCTTGCTGCCAAGTAACCTCAAAATTGGAGTGTGTACAGATGCCCCTCCCTGAGCGAGGTCGAGGGAATTGAGACTGATGCTTAGGGTTGACAAGACACCCCCTTGAGTTCGTAGGAGAGTGGTATTTGCTGTGGGGTCGTGAGCCACTTATTCGGTAGATGCACCGAAAAGTCATGACTCGTGGCCCTTACATGATGCTAATGCAAAGGATGACCCTAATGCTGGGTAATGCATGATGGCGATGCTAAAAACGAGGGGGTAGCTCAACTCTCGGAGGGGAGCGTGAGGGATTCCCCGACCCGTGCCGAGTTGTGCCTGGACAAGTCTGTCAAACTTATAGGCTGGGGCAAACCTGGCGAATGACGGAGCTTTTGGTCCGGGAGGATGCATGGCAAGATGTCGGACTTGCCGACCGAGAGATAGACTGATGACAGACGTCAACCAGATAGTTTGGGGGTATCAGCCCGCTCCTAACCAATATTGCAATTGTCAATCAGATAGCTCGGGGTATCAGCCCAAGTGAAGGGGCAATGGACAAGGCTATCAATCTTGCAAGCTAAAGGACAATGCATGGTAAGTTGACAGACCTACCAACCGGACAGCTCGGGTTATCAGCCCGATAATGAGTTGACAGACTCAACACCGGATAGTTAGGGCTATCAACCCGCCGATGAGTTAACGAACTCATTACTGGATAGTTAGGACTATCAGTCTGATGATGAGTTGACGGACTCATTGTCGGATAGTTAGGGCTATCAGTCCGTTCCTGACAGGGTGACGGTTGTCAACCGGATTGTTCGGGGTGTTAGCCCGAGGATAGGGGCATCAAGATTCGTCCATCTGGGGCGAACCTAGGATGAGATCATCTAGACCTCGCCTGGTCTAGGAAAGGATAGAAATGACACTTGTTCGCCTTGAACAAGTCCCAACAGGATAGATAGGATATTGCCTTACCTGGTACTGAAACCTAGGATGGCTTCATTTGTCCAGGTTAGGACAACAAAATGGTATCCCTGACTGTTAGCTGGGTGGGCCCCAGCGCCAAGTCTGCAGGCAAAGAGGGCAGCAGTCTAAAACAATTGGGCACATGTTACAGCAATGGCAATTCATTGTCAACCACAATCATTCAAACAAGACGAAGACTGCTAAATAACGCTAACATGCTCACTGCCTGAGCACACAAGGTTATCTACCTAATGACGAGTTGACAGACTCGTCACCGAATAGTTAGGGTTATCAGCCCTGTGATGAGTTAACGGTCGTCGAATAGTTAGGGTTATCAACCCAATGATGAGTTGACGGACTCATCGTCAGATTGTTAGGGCTACAGCCCAATGAGGAGTTGACGGACTCAACACCGGATAGTTAGGGTTATCAACTCAATGGGGAAAGAGTCGGTCCTTGGATACAAGAAACCAACAACTCGAGCCTCCTCCGGACTTAAGGGGATCAAAGGAAAGATGGATGCTGGTCCTGGGATATAAGGAGTCAACGGCTCGGATCTCCTCCGGACTTAGAGGACTCACGAGGAAAGGATGGATAGTTGGTCCTAGGATACAAGGAACCAACGGCTCGGATCTCCTCTGGACTAAAAGGAGACACGAGGAAGGAATGAATGGTTGATCCTAGGATACAAGGAACCAACGACTCGGATCTCCTCTGGACTTAGAGGAGTCTCGAGAAAGGATGGATGGTTGGCCCTAGGATACAAGGAACCAATGACTCGGATCTCCTCTGGACTTAAAGGAGACACGAGGAAAGGGATAAATGGTAGGTCCTAGGATACAAGGAACCAATGACTTCGGATACACGCCTTCTGCTCATTAGTAGTACTTCGGATAACATGTGTTGCTTGGCTCAGGTAGCTCGACGCTGTCCATGTCTCCAAGGATTGCTACGCCTCCCGAATAAACTGGCTTGATAACGTAGGGACCATGCAGGGTTAGGTCAGAATTCGTCTCGACTGTCCTGGAGATGTATGGTCCGCAAGACTGGATTGCCTAATGTAAATTTGGCCCCTCTAAATTAATGTCGTGAGGCTGGAATTCAAGTGTCTTGCCATCTTCCATGTCATCACCCTCTTCTTCATAAGCGATGAGCTTTGACTGGATTTCTTCTTTGAAGGTTGGATTGGCGACGTCAAGGTGAGAATGTTCTATGATTTCTGCGCCTGATGGTTCCTTCTTGTGGTCACACTGACTTTGATGAATGACCTTTGGCTCTTGGATCGTGAGGTTTACAAACTGACCGGGTTGATTTGTTGCTTCGACCTCTGGTGCGTTTTGATGTACAAAGGAGTGATACTGGCTGGCGGCTATCCTGTTGCTGGCTGATGGGAATGATGCCGCCCGACTTTCCTCTTGAGCTTAACTCAAGGTCCTTTCCTTTGACCGATAACTGCTCTTGAGGCGGTAGTTCTAGGTCACTGACTTGCTCATTGACTGAGTTGCTCTGCCTCTAGCTTATCCAGACTGTGTGACCGGTGTAACTATTGTCCAAGGCTTGGTGGGACTACACTTTTGACTCTGTTGGTACAACAACTTGTAGGGCTACCACTGCAAGGATCGCTATTGGAGCGGTAACTGATGCTATTGAAGTGACTGCCGGCGACTGAGGCTATGTTTGCACCATCTGACATTGACTCTTTCCAGCAGTAGCTTGACTCTGATTGGGATCAAGTATCCCTACACTGACAAAGTTGGTGAGGTTTGATGGAATAAAAATCTGATTGTACCTCCTGGTGCACGACTATTCGTCTTGGTGCGGCTGCCACTCGTATCTTGATCCCTCGAACTCTCGCTTTTCTCCGGCCTGGATGGGCTCGGAGATTCCTTGGCTGTGTCGCTCAAGTGGTGCTCCTTTCTTGTATCCCCATTTGTGACATACGTTTTCGATCATCCGAAGGGGATTGCCACAAACAATCAAGTGACTGACACGCTCGAGGGTCGGAATGAAATTGACAAGCTCGAGGGGGTTGACTCGGAACACATCCGACAGCTTGGGGCTAAAATGGACAGTCTGGAAGGAGACAACGGAGACCGACTCGACATTTTCTTTGTCAAGATCTTCCACTATGACAACAATTGCATCGTTGCCACAACAGAGCTTAACCATGCGGTGGAGGGTCGAGAGGATCGCCTGATGCTTGTGCGACCAAAGGCGCCCAAGCAGAAGATTGAAAGAGGGCTCCAGATCCACAATATAGAATTCGATGTCGAGGACTACTGGCCCTAAGATAAGAGGAATAACCATCATCCCTAGCACGTCGTGATGCATGTTATCAAAAGCCGTCATTCCCTTCACAGCTGGTATGATATCCTCGGCTTTGAATCGATTTTGTTTGCTATGCACAAATGGCAGACATTAAAGTTTGCGCCGTTATCCACCAGAGTGAGGGGAATACAGAAGCTTTGATATTGCACCGTAATGAACAGGGACTGGTTATGATTAACACCTGTTGAGGGTGACTCCTTGCTGAAAAAAGAAACGACACAAGACTCTGCAATCATACCCACCATATTCTCAAGAGCGGACGGTTCTATGGTGGGGGAGACTCGAGCAGCCTGAATAACCCTTAGGAAGGTCTCTTGACGCTCTGAAGAAGTACAAATGAGATCCTAAATGGAGATATCAGCCTTGACCTTCTTCAGTTGAGATGTGATGTCGACAAAGGGCTACTCCTGCCTGGTTGAAGAAGTAGGGATTAAACAAGGGACCGTCCTAGAAGATTGAGAGGCTGGCTGATGAGGGGGTCTGGCTAGACAGGATATTGGATGGGAAGCTGAGCAAGAGGCTGGATAAGATACGGGACAAGACGCTGGAATAGAGACTAGACAAGATGTTGAATAGGAGATTGGATAGAGTTCTAGGAAAGAGGTTGGGCAATGGATTGGACAGGATTTTGGACAAGAGATGGAACAAGAATCTAGGTAAGAGGTTGGACCAGAGATTGGATAGGATTCTAGGTAAGAGGTTGGACAAGAATCTAAGTAAGAGTTTGGACCAGAGATTGGATAGGATTCTAGGCAAGAGATTGGATAGGATTCTAGGTAAGAGGTTGGACAAGAGATTGGAAAAGAATCTAGGTAAGAGGTTGGACCAGAGATTGGATAGGATTCTAGGTAAGAAATTGAACAAGAGATTGGAAAAGAATCTAGGTAAGAAGTTGGACAAGAGATTGGACAAGACTCTGGACAAGAGATTGGACAAGATTCTAGGTAAGAGGTTGGACAAGATTCTAGGTAAGAGGTTGGACAAGAGATAAGTGGGCCAATGGGTGACCCAGAATGGGTGGTCAACGGTGTGGTTGTACACTCTGCCGTAGCGGTCAACCGTATCATGTGGACCGCTGACTCAGGACCGGCATGAATCAGATGATAAAATGAGTAGGGGAGGGCTTACCCCTAGTGTGAATCAGGTCAGAGGGGTCTACTACAGATGTCATAGACCCAAAGGTGGAGATGAAATGGACTCCTGAGGTCCTAACGCCTGCTGAGTTGTCATGCGCAGGCATGGATTGGTTGACAATGTTGGTATGAGTCGGTGGTGCTTGTGCCTATGCAGGTGGTGGTGCAGGTGTAGTGTGTCCCTCCTGAGTCTCGATAACAATCACCTTGCGGTCAATCAAGTTCTGAATGGAGTTCAAAAGAGCCATGCAATTATCTGTCGAATGACCCGCGCAACAGTGGAAATTACAGTATAGACTTGTGTTATACCACCCCGAAAGAGGATTCGGTGGGGGGCGGATCCTGGGAGCTTCAGGAGTGACACCACTTTAGGGAGGATGGCACTCAGCAGCTCAACAAGTGGTGTATATTGTCGGACAGCACGCAAAGGCCTTCTCTGCCCTAGACGGGGTCCTTGCCGGACTAGTGTCGCGGGATACACCGGTTGGGCGGTGGTAGTGATCTGTTGTGTGTGCGGTGCCCTAGATGTAGGTGCATACACTAGCTGATTCGGGCCCGATTGGTTCACCATATTGACGGGCGTGGCGGTTGACCTTACATATGCGACGGCAGGCTTAGGAGGATCCCGCCTCTTGGGGTAACCGGTGCCAACATCGTTGTGAGTGCTGCTACTCACCTGGTGATTCGAGGATGAGGCTTGTTTCGCAAAAGCGACGAGCGCAGGGAAGCTACCACTGCGGAGGGAGCTCTCTACGCGCATGCTTGCCCGAATCAGAGATGGGAAGGTGGTGAGTGGTTGAATGCTCAGCAGAGCCCCAACATCCGGTGCGCTCCTCAGATAATGATTTTGATAGACTCTTCGTCAAAGGGCCTATCCTTTATTTGTGATGCAAGGGCGCGCCAGCGGCCGACATACTCCCCGAACGGCTCGTTGGGCTTCTGTTTTGTGGCAACAAGGTCCTCCCTATTTGGGACCAAGTCATGGTTAAAGGCATACTGGTCCATGAACGCCAGCGAGAGGTCGTTCCAAGTCTTGATCGAGCCCATGTCAAGCGACGTGAACCACTTGAGGGTCAAAATACATAGGAAAACACATTCCATGCATGTATGAAGAAATCTAGGGTCAAATGTGCTTCCTAGTGCAAAATGAAGTTCCCTAGGGGCTAAAATGCAATTTACCCACCAATGCATGCAATGTATGTCAAATGAGCACAAAATTAGGGTAAAAATGCAAAGAAAATACTCAAAAATGATTCAGAAAAGTTTCAGGGGCAAAACAGTCATTTTACCCCTGAAAACAGCAAATCAGAGTAATTACAATAAAGCATAGGGGCTAAACTGCAAAATACCCAGCAGCCATAGCATTCAGGAAGCAATTCAATAAAAACAGTGGATTAAAGTGCAATTAAACCATGAAAACATGCTTTTGAAATGCTTTAAAACAAAATCAGGGAGTTTTATGCAATTTTCACAGTAAAATAAGTCTTCTGGAAGTTTTCTGTAAAGCACAGGGGCCTAAATGCAATTTTCCCAGTGAAAACATACTTCTGGAAAAGTTTCAGGGAAGTATGAGGGCTAACATGCAATCTAACCAACAAAAACAACTATCCAGAGAGTTTTTTAAACATGCAGGGGCCTAAATGCAATTTTCCAAGTGAAAACATGCTTCTGGAAAAGTTTCAGAGAAGTATGAGGGCTAACATGCAATTT
>JAMKQA010001437.1:0-32056 GCA_024699735.1 Posidonia australis
CAAAGAAAGAAATAACAATTAAGAATTACAACCAAACAAAAGTCATTTAAAACATTTAAAATCCAATTAATCAAACAAAAACCTAATTCAAGTAAAAACAAAATAAAATCCACTTAAAATCCAAATTAATCAAATAAAAACCCAAATTAAAGACAAAATCAAATAAAATCCATTTCAACCATTTAAAATCCAATTAATCAAGTGGAAACCCCAATTAAAGTCAAAATTAAATAAAATCCACTTAAATCCACTTAAAATCCAAGTAATAAAGTGAAAACCGTAATTAATCAAATAAAACCCCTAATTAAAACACAAAAACCCTAATTAAACTCAAAATCCTAATTAATTAAACCCAAAACCTTAATTACCCCTAAATTAAAATCCAAAACCTTGATTAAACCAAAAAAACCCTAATTAAAATCTAAAAAAAAAACCTAATTAAATTCCAAATCTTAATTAAAATCCGAAACTCTAAAATTAAAATAGTTAAAACCCTAAAAAACCTTAAAATAATTAAAACCCTAATTAAACAAAATCAAAAAAATTAAAGAATCAAAACCCTAAAACCCATAAAAATCGCAAAACAAAAACCTAAAATAATTGAAAACTTAATTTAAAACCAATTAATTAAACCTTAAATCACAAAATCAGAAATTTAATTGAAATCATAAAACATAAACAAAAAGCCCAAATCTAAAACCCAAAATCTATTAAAAACCTTAAAAACAAAACCTTAAAACAAAAAAAAAAACAGCAAAAAACCCTAAAACACAGTCCAATTCGTAGGCCCAAATTCAGCCCAATACACCATTTAAATCATCAATTAGGAAACCTTAGAAGACATAAAAATAATTCCGGCAAACCTTCACCGTCGGCGATAGCCCGACTTTTTCGGCGAGAACTCCGACGAGATCCCGTAGTATCCGGAGTGCATCCCAGAGCCTCGGGATCTCCGACCAGCCTCCTCCAGATCACGCCTGATCCAATGGCGTTCACCCGCGGGAGAGAGGAGGATCAATGGTTCGGAAAAAGCCTCATCGGTGTATAAAGCCTCACCGCCGACGACTACCACAGAGGGTTTTTTCCAGCGCTTCGATTCCCAGAGAGCCCCAGCATGCGTAAAACCTACCTCCAGAACCCAGCTAGTCGATCCGATCCAGAGCTTCTCCTCCAATCAAACTGCAGCCCAGAAGCCCCCGACATCAGCAACCAGAGCGTCGCCAGAGCACCGCCGTCGCCATCGGAGACCACTGGAACATCCACCCAGGTAATCCTCCTCTTTCGTTAAGCTTTAAAACACTGCCTTTAGATCCGTCTGGCCCATTCATAGCCCTTGGGCCGTGTGTCCCCGGGGATCGATGCCTCTGTGCCGACCTTCCCTACCTTCGGCGGTGGGTTCACCACCACCAGCGAGGCCCCAGGCCTCCTAGGTCCTGGCAAGGCCCCCACAGGCCTTTCCTTCTTCCCTCCCCTCTATCTCCTCCTCCTTCGTGAGTTCTTATCACTTAGGGGAGAGCCCTCAAGTGCCTGAAGTCCGTCGACGCCCCGTCGACCGTCGACCGTCGATCGCTGCCGTCATGCCCCACGACGCCATCCAGACGCTCCCATCGCTCCCAATTGCCTCCCGAAGCTCCTCCGCACCGCCACGAATCTCTCCAAGCCTCCACGTCGCCACTCCAGACTCCAGGGCCCTGTCTCCACCTCTGTCTCGACCGTCACCGGAGCCACGACGGGGGGAGAACACCAGCTAGTCCCAGCCCTCACCAAAGCCTCTAGAAGCTTCATCAAATCTCCCTGGAGCTTCCCCATTCTTCGTCGTGCAGAGCAACCACCTCCAGACGCGTCACAGTGGAAGCCCCCCCATCGCCGAAGAAGAACACCGGTAAGGGGGATCGACGGCACGTTCAAACCGTTGGGAGCTTGAACGCCACCGTCAGATCCTTCCCCCATCTCCTCCTCCAGCTTCCCCCCATCTTTGATTTCCAATTAGCCATCGCGAGGGGCTCAGATGAGCTCCCAGCTTGTCGCCGCCGACGATCTTCGAATCGTCGGTGGTGACTGTTAGTGTTAACTCTTTATTTTTACTTAAAAGACCCTCTGATTTAAGTTATTTTCATTACGTTTGTGTCTAGTCATTTATGTTTAAGTCCCTGTTGTTTTAAATAACATTATGCTTCTTTTATTATTCTTGTGAATATTGCATTCTTTATCCTATTTCTTTATATTTTTATTGTTAGTCCTGTTCATGCATGTTTTATCACACTTAAGCCCCTGCATTCATGTTTTCTTTATAATTAAGTCCTGATATTTTGCTCTGAGTCCCTAAAAGTTTTAAAAATGAGTTTTCCCTATGAGATTTGCATTTTGAACCTTGAAAGATTTTAAAACCACACTAACCATCATTAAAGTTGAATTTTTATCACATTCAAGCCTAGAAATTTTGTATATATGTCCCTGAGTTCTTAATAAACAATTCCTGAGCATAGAAAATTTGCATCTAGATCCTTAGATTAATTTTAAATCCATCATTTAGGGTTTTAAATGTTCTCTTGCATATTTTGATATTTTCCACTTATTGCATTTCATATTTTGCATTTAATCATAGATTCCATTTAAAAATCATGTTTTCATTGTTAAATAGCCTTTGATTTCATATTTTGGTCACATTTGCACGTATATGTGAATTTTGCACATTAGACCCTAAGTTTTCAAGAAATTACCCAAGTGCAATTTTTAGACATCTTAATGCCACATTGTCATTTGATCCATCATCTGCATATTAGAATAGAAGTCACTAGGTATATTTTGATCTCGATTCTCGTCTTTTTTGTGAATTTTGCATTTTGGTCCTTATACTTGTCGTTTACATCATTTTATGATTTTTAAGACCTTGTCTTTTCATGTTTACTTGCCAATAACATTTGCTTGACATTTGACACACATTTTGGCATATCTCAGACCATGCATCATCCTCATACATGTATTTATCACATCTGGGCAGTAAAATGACCAAATTGCCCCTGTACCACCAATCGATGCACCTGCATGTTAATTTTTGCACTCAGTCTTGCATAACCCCTGTCCAAGTCATTCCTTAGCACCTTTACACACTTAGGTACACGTTCATGCATTTTATATAGTTTTTGTCACATTTGCGTATCGGTCCACCCCTTTTTAGCGAGCTTGCATTTCATGTGTTTCTTTCGTGGATTTTTTTTCACTTTGTTTTCGAAGTCCCTCATCCGACATTTGATTGGATTATCTTTACTCCTACGTTTCGGTTTTTTTTCGATTTGGATTTCATCGCCCGAGGGCGTACACGAATTGACCGAAAGGCCCACATTGGCCCATTTGCGGAATAATTCTCTTTTTTGATTTTCATGACTCTTTCCATGATTCCGAAGACTTGGGTTGACTCCACTTTTTATCTTTTTGTTATCAGTATGGTTTTCCAAGGCGTTCCTTTCAAAAACACTGTCATTTTATGTGAATTTCTTCACATGTCATGGTTTACCAATTTTATGCGGATTTCTTTGCAGTTTTCCCATCTTAATTTCCGTGATGTTTTCTTTGACTACGATGACCTGAGTCGTTTGCGTTTTTGACTTTCTTGAGGTTTGTATGATTTTCCGAGCTTTCCTCACCAAAAATCTTATCATTTCATGTGATTTTCTTTGTTGTGTCACATTTCGTGATTTCGTCATTTCATGGAGATTTCTTCGCAGTTTTCATATACTATCCTACACATCCATCCAGTCTTGTCTTGGCATTCACATTAGCATGTTTAGAGCGCGATCTAGGCTTAACAAGCATTCGTCCAGCCTTTAGCAAGTGAATTTGACTAGAAAGACTGACTTTCTCAGGCGTGCAGGGGTGCCTATTACCTTCCCCGTACATAATAGGAATCCTTACCCATCCTCTGGTTAGTAGACATTTGGCCTTCACATTTGCATCTCATGCATTCAATCTTTTATGGTTTTTCTCTTCTTTCCCTTAAAGATTAGGTGGCGACTCCTTTTCTTCGTTTCATCCTGTCTTGTGCCTTCGCCATCTTGGCATGGCTGTGATCTCCTCCCTTTGGCCCGACTCCGCGTCAGATCCCCAGGTTGGTATGGTCACACCTACCAACTCGAACTTTTCTCCTTCCACTTCTCGTACCCCGAGAAGCTAGAGCGCCTTCTTTGTAATTTTACAACAAATGGATTCTCCTTTCACAGAGCGCTTTTAATCAATCTTACAACACAAGACTTGTGGAGAGAAATTTAGGATAAGGATGGAGCACAATTCTCTAAAATTATAAGTATATCGATATGTGTATCCTATCAAGGCTTATGGGGGTCCTATTTATAGCTAAAGGACCACTAAAAGATGTGTCTAACTGCCATAAAAACAATCATAAACGGCTAGTCCATTACTATGCCATTTTGACTTTAGGAATGCTATTTTCATCTTTAAATTGCAACTCACGAGCAATTTGGTTTGCCGGAAAAAGCTCGATATGCCAAATTCTCCTGATTCGGTATACCATTTTTGCCTTGTATGTCGTTTTGCCTTCAGCTTATCTTCACAATGCTTTTTCGGTGTTTCGTTGCTTGTGTCGTTTCTTCCTGGTTTAGTATGCTATTATTCTTCGATATGCCATTTTACCTCATTTGATTTTTCACATCTTGATTTCGGAAAGCCGTTGTATTTGTCGTTTCTTCCTGATTCAGTATACCGTTTTTGATTCCTTCTTTTATTTTCCACATTTGCCTTCGGAACGCTGATGTTTGTGTTGTTTCTTCCTTATTTGGTATATTGATTTGGTTTGGTATGCCAAATTGACTCTTCTATGATTTTTCAACAAATATTCTAAACATAACTTTTACATATACATTTTGCAACATATACACATAGATATTACATAGAATTTTACATGATTCAAATATTACAACTCTTCAATCTTATCTTTAGAGCACTCTTTCCTTAAATGAAAATATACATAAAAATTCGTTAGTTTATGTGTTATCTTCAAAATATATAATATATTTTGAACAACTGGAAGAGAGAGGAGAATAGAAGGAGAGAGAAAACATGATGCAATATGCTATACATGAATGTGGCATGATGCAGCTCTTCTCTTGATCCAACTCGTCGTGGATGGGATCTATCGACGTCTGAGTCGGTGAGCTCAGTCCACGGACTCCAGCGAGGTAATCCACAAGTTCGAAATGGTTGTGGGAGCAATGAGTATTAATGCATGGATGCAAACTGAACGTAAATGCATGCAGTGTATGTTGTCCTTTGTCCTCACCATACCTCGCTGTTGGTTTGGCCTTGCCGACACACTCGACTGCAAAGAGCAACTAGAGGCTCTGGCGTAGCAATCTGACGTTTTTGGAGGTTCAGAGGAGCTAGATGGAATGTGTGAATGCAAGATGAATGATCAGGGATGAAATGTACACTCATCCCATCCTCACCATGTCTCGCCGGCGTCTGTGAGCTCGATCGGTGCTATAGGGAGTTTCAAGTAAACATCCAGAAAGACTTGGGGAAGAGAGAGGAAGGTGAGGAAGCGTCAAGATGAATCGCAAATGATCTCAGAGGCCGTCGACTGTTTTTCGAGTCATTTGAGCTCATCACCGGCAACGAAAGAGGATGATGCATGATCAGTGGGGAAATTCAGTGAAAATGTGGATGAATTATGCAGGAAAAGCTTCGATAAAGCATCACAAAGACAAGAGAGAGGCAGACACACACATCAAGCTAGAAAGCTTACTTGACAATGTTTACTTGTTCCACCAGAAGTTGGTGGCGGTCTACAGCAGCTGGAGGCAGGAGCTGGGCGTTTTAGAGGTTGAAGGTACTTGGATGAGTACAACAGAGATGCTTGATTGTCTGTGTAGGGATCATATTTTTGTGTATGCCAGCTGGAGCTGTGACACCTAGATGAGGTTTGGTCGACTAGCGTGGAACTGCATGGCCTATTTGCGGCTGGAGCTCTGACTTAGGGTTAGGGATTGACTTGAGGAGGATGAGGACTGGATGATCGGATTGCTATTGGAACTAGGCAGCGTGTGGAGTGGCCAGAGGTAACAATTCAACGGTGAACGATGGCCAGATTAGTGGAGGATGGCAGAAGTTGGTTGGATTTTGGTTGTGGTTGCTCTAGGATGTGGTAATGGAGGCTGGTCGTTAGGAGATTCAAGAGAAGGCACAATGAGCTAGAATTGAGACATGGCTAGGTTGTTATATAGGGGAAAGAATTGAATTTGGGCCCTTAATGTGTAACTACTTTTGAAGGAAGGGTTAAGATGAATTGACAAGGGTTGGATTGACAAATTGGTGTTTGAATGGGGCTACGATGGTCCTCAGATGTTGTAGAACACGCCCAAATCTGACTTAGCCATTGGTGTGAGAGAATTGGATGATTTGGCGAGGATAAATGGCATTTGCACCCTTATGTCAGGTTAAACTGAAACAAGACCTTCCGTTAGGTGTACTCATCACCTTGATTTGCCACTAAAATTAGCTGGTAGTGGTCGCCATTGACACTCACCATCAAAAGTCACCATTGAGATTCGTCGGATCCCTAAAGGACCCTGTTGACTAGAAACTAGGCTCGTTTCTTGAGTGGTGGACCATCACATGGGCTTGAGCTAGGTGGTTTGAGGTACGTTTATGATGTTGGGCTGAATTTAGGAATTTAGACTGGTTTTGGAGGTTTTAGGGTTAGTTTTGGAGTATGAGAAGGACTCTGGTGTAGGAAAATGCCTCGTTGCTGTCAATGCACTCTTTCGGAGAGTTCTACTAGAGAGTGGTTGCCAAAGTGGGGTGTCTACATCCTCCACCAATCCCTGAAGCAAAGACAACGGGATTAAGTGACATACACCTCACGAGCGCAACGACGTAGCCTTTAATCTAGCTCCTGGGCACCCCGTCGATGCGATCAGGATGATTCATCGCCACGATCATCACCAACACTGCAACACCGGACCCCAAGGAATGATGCTACAACACTGGACCCTAAGGAATGACCAGCAAAAACCACCTTGCAGTCCGGACCCATCTCCTCCATTAATCCCTTGATGGTCTGGCTCTCCCTCTTCAGCAACCAAACAACAAACTTGAGCAGTCCATGGTGTACATAGCCACCATCAAACATCTGCCTCCCAAACTTGTTGTTAAGAAGCAGCTTGTAGTCGCTCTCCTTAGCGACATTCAGACTACGGACGACAAAAATGACTTGCTTGGCATCACAATCGACGTAGATGAGGTAACGTGAGGAATTGCCACAGGTATCGTTGTAGGAGACGTGCTTGATGACCTAATCGGGATTGAGGCAATACCTACTGGGAAGTGGCAAATAGCGGGGATTGTGGAGGTCGTCCTCGTAGATGGCGAGGATGAGATGACAGATGTGTGGCACGTTTTGCAAGTCATCAGCGGTGGCAACAATCTAGTTCTTATTGTCGTAGGAGTCGACGTAAGTGCACTGCGGCGGAAAACCCCTCCCTCTTCTGCCCCTCCTTCCTCCTCCCCCTTCCTCCTCCATCCTCCTTTATTTCATTCCATTTCATTACATACTAAACACAAGAATAAAATAAAACTTTTTCATTCCATTCCAAATTCTATTCTAAAGTTCATTCCATTTCTGTCTATTTTTATTCTAGTGTGCCAAACGTAATATAAGAAGTTTTTCTTATTTCTTACAGCTTTCTGCTTCCTTATACAAAATCAAATCCCACTCCACAAGAGGGGAAAGTGGAGTGAGAGCAAAAGCCTAAAAATGTATGTGGATAATCATACAACTTCTTGCTTGAAATGGAAGTACGGGAAATCAATTCAAATAGACCCAGAACATTCCTAGGTTGTTTTTGGTTCAATGAATAGAACAATGCACAACCATAATCCTTTTTGGTACGCTTGTTAAGCATCACCATTGAAGGGAGTGAAGTCAATGAATGAATAATGTAGTTAGCACAAGGAATAGGAAACGACACTTTGCTAGGTTCATCCTTTTGCTTGTAAAGGCGTTGTATGGTTCAACTGGATCTTAGGTAGCGTTTTAAAATACTTTTTTATACCAGTGTATTGCATTAAACGCAAGCAGTTTTTTTGGAAAAAGTTCAAAAAATTGGCTCGCTTGGAAACTTTTTCCAAAAAAACTGCTTGTAACATTTAATTCATTTTAAGCTATTGAGTTAACTTTTAGAAAAATTAATGTGTGTTAACTTTTCGAAAAACTATGACTATTAGTCATAGTTTTTTTAATGATATCTTTAGAAATTAATTTTAATTACAACATGAACTAAGATAATAACAATGGTCGACAGTGGCGGCGGACCACGACGGGTGACGATAACAACAGTAGTAGACGCTATGGTGGACGATAATGATGGTGATAGTAGTCAACGATAGTGGTGGTGGTGAACGACGACGGGGATGGTGGCTTACGACAGTGGTGATGGTCCACGACGGCAGCAGTGGTAGTTAGTGATGGTGGTGGTGGTCGGCGATGGTGGTGGTGATGTCGACGATGATGATGGCGGTGGTGGTGGCTGACAACGGTGGTGGTGGTCGATGACAACGACAATGGTGGTCGACAGTAGTGGACGACAACGACGTGGAGGGGTGTGGACGATGGTGGTGGTGGTGGCAAACAACGACAACAGTGGCGACCAATAATAGTGGATGATAGCGACGCGATGGCGAGTGGGCGATGGTTGGTGACAATGATGAAGACGATTTAGTTCTTTGATTAACTCATAAGTGATTATTAGATATACAAACGAAACAAGTTTTTCTTTATCTACACGAAGACCACAAAAAATATAGTTTAACAAAAATTTAATTTTTTTCAATAAACTGTGTAAGAAAAAACATTTTCAAATGCAACCTTAGGCTTGTCGAGCACAATTATTGGCACATGCTCCTAGGATATGGTTCAGGTTTTTAAAATTTAGGTCAAGTTTGACAAGTATTCAAGATTAGAAGGTAAAATTTTTACAATAAATTTGTTTTGCTATTTATTTTTTTGTTTCTTAAAAGTGAGACCAGTACATTTGCTCAACACCACCTCTCGCGTTGCCTCCTCACATGCAATTTTAGCTCAAGAACAAACGTGCAAATAGGAGTTCCTTTTGGACTTAAAATCAAATTACTAAAAAGATCTAAACATAAGAGCAATCTTTCATCATCATTCCACTCGCACGTGCTCCTATCAATAAATAATGGACTTCTCGTAATCTATCACCTAGGGGTGTCCACTACCTTCGTATAAAGGTTTTATACCAAAACACATTTTTGTTAAATAAGGTATCATTGTTATCAATATTTAATAGAATAGTCCTGATCAATGAATATCCTACGAGATCCACAAACAAGATCTCTCATAAAACATTACCTAATTCAAGGAGTCCCAATTATGACAATCATTCCATATCATCACAATCCAATAACTCGGTGTAGTTCACTAACGAACGATCATAAACACATACTAACAAATTTCAACATTTAAGGTAACCTTTTCACAAAAATGACATTCCACCAGTGACATCCATGCAAAAAAGAAAAAAAAAAGAGATCCCTCTATATAAATCGGCCCAGCACGAAACAGCGGTTTACCTTTTGCAAACCCACTGCTGCACGCCGTTGAAAAAATTCATATCTGGATGACATTCAAAGAGTCGTCGCCACGTCAGATTCGACGAACTTTTAGTACTAGTAGTTCCCCCACAAAAACAATAATGTAAAATGGCGTTCCCCTTCTCCCTCATTCGAGGCCTATCCCTCTCCCACTTTCTCCACCATCGCCCTATAAATACTTCCGCCCTTTGTTTTCTGTTCCTGTCGACAAATCTTGGTACTCTTCTTCTTGACCCCTCTTCCGTTTCTCCAACCCCGCTAGGGCATGGCGGGAGCAGCATCAGACACCGCGAGATCCGGGGCTTCAGCGGACTCCTACATCGGAAGCTTGATCAGCCTCACGTCCAAGTGCGAAATCCGGTACGAGGGCGTCCTCTACAACATCAACACCGAGGAATCCAGCATCGGCCTCAGGAATGGTATGAAAAGTTGGTCTCTTTTGCTTTCGTTCTTCCCTTAGGTTTTGGTTTGGTGTTTTGTTTAGATGGGGTGGGGAGGGGCTTAGGTTGATTGGATTGGTTGGGGACAGGAATTGTTGGGGGTTTGGATGGGGAGTGGGAGAGTGGGAATTTTTAGTTTTGAAGCATCTATTTGGTTGGTTTGATCGAGTCAAAGTATGAAAGTTTGGTGTTATTATCTTTTCTTTGGGGGGGGGGGTGTGGGGTTAGGCTTTGTGAATTGTTTGCAACGTAAGTAATTTGTTTTAAGTGCAGTGGCACAAAATGAATTGGCTATGTTTTTTTCACATACTTAAGTCTACCTGTTTGACTTATGATTTATCTATCCAAATTTTCAATTATTTTGCTGCTGCTTCCGATCATGAGACAAAAAAGACAAAGTTTTGGGCTTCTACCTTTTAGGATAAGAAACTGTACATTTATTACTGAAATCAATTTTATAATTCGCAAGATCTAGGTTTCATGCTTTACGTATTTATGGAGCATCGGGTGACAATAATTAGCCAACCACAATGTAGCTCCAAGATCTTACTTGTCAAAACTTGAGTCTTCTATCTCCTGAGGAAGGCATATGTTGCCATACTGCGTAGGCTTGTCCAAAATTTGTATGTCAAATTAGGAATCCCTTAAGAAAACATGATACTGTGTGATTGGTACGATGTTCAGAGAAAGCATGCTGTAGTAGCAGTAATCTATGGACTGTTCCTACATCCTGTTGGTTGTGATCAGCTTCCCTTCGCAGACAGTGACATTTGTAAGACGTAAACAATGCTCATGAGATGATTTGGTTTTGGCACCATTGATTGTCCTGGGTGCTTTAGCAAGAGCAGACTTTTTTTTTCCTTTTTCCTCTATGTTCTTCTTTATTTTTGTAAACATCATGCTTCTCTACATAGATTTCCAGCATATCATGTATTAGTAGTTCAATATTTTTCTGTTTGAAATGAATTACTAGTAGTTGAGTACCCTTTTGGGTAATCTATGAAACAATTAATCCACGTTAATATTTATATTTTCATGCCCCATCCTATGTACACAATGAGTTCTTATTCGTATTTTCATACCACATTGGATGTGGCTATTATTTTTTTCATACATGAGAATGATAATATCTTTGTTTATTTCATATGAGAAGATTCAGAGGCAAAATGCTTACTTTCAAAAAAGAGAATAAATTGAACAATGTTGTTGGTTAACTATGTCATTTATTCATTTACATTAGAAACTATCATGGAAATTCTCTTTTTGAGTATTTCTTTGATTCATGTGATTTCACATGATTAATCCAAAACTTCTTTCATAAAAAAAGTTTTTCTTATATTTGGGCAAAAACAAAATCTTGTTGAAACATCTTTCCAAACTTCTCGTGCAACTTCTTTGATCCCCATGATTTAATGAATATCACACTACTAGTGTAAATCCTAAAGATGATATAAGCTTGTGAGCTCTCTTTATCTATTGTGAATTCTATATATGTAACTCTTTTATATATTTTGTTAACATCTAGAGAAAAATTATTTATTTCCTTCTTGCATAATGTTTGTCTATTTATCTCAAATGCATAATTAAATTTTGAGTTTTTTAGAATGAGTTAAATCATTTTTTTCTTGAAAAGTGGATATGATGATTCTCATTATAAAAGAAGCATCATTAACAGAAGAAGCAAATTACAAATATACAAGAAAAATAAAAGGAAAAAGTAACAGCTAAAAACTACCAAAAAATACAGAAGACAATCTAACCATCTCTGAATCAAACTTCTAGCTCTAAGTAGAAGCTCTAAATTCAATCATTTTTTAATCAATATTTCTAGTTCAATTAGCACTGAGTCTGTTTTCTCATGTGTGCTTGTGCATATGTTTTTGACCATTTTTTAGTTTAATGTGCTATATGCTTTTGTGATTCTGTTTCTCAAAGTTAGTGTAAAATATCTAGCAAAAATATGGGCATACTGGTTATAAAAAAAATCACCCATTTCTATATCTTTAACTTATGTATTGGTAAAGGATATAATACAAATAATTACTGGTACCTCACATTCAAAAAAAAACATGCTGGTTACTATGTTTTTTGGATCGAATTTGTTATACCAATTGCCCAGGAGTGAGCTTCATACTAAATATCTCTCATAGAAAACTAATAATCACGTGTAATGAATTCAGGAGGCATGTATTATACATTTTGCTTTTGTCTGTTCAGATTGAAATGGTTGTTACTATCAAATTGGGTTGTAAGAGATGCTAAGTCTGGTCTCAGTTATCCCGTGGGATAATGGGTGCGTAATTTGCTTTCCCTACAATATTGTTGGAACATAAAAAGTTTAGGTCCTTTTCTTTTTTATTTAAAGATTTCTAGAATGCATTGTAGAGGGCAATTTCTCTTCGTTAGTTCTTCCTAATTAATACGAGGACGTGCTATGATTGATGGTGTTGGCTTTTCTTCCATCGTATGTTTGTTATGATTTTGGATTAGCTTTGTCTATAGTTCTCCACTGATCTCTTTGTGTGGTTTGCCTTATCACGTGGTCGAGCAGAATCGAAGAGTTCAAAGTCTGGAGATAGTTATCGTTTGGAATAACTGGCATACCAAATGCTCAGGCGTCATCTTTTTGACAACCTTACCTTGTTTAATCATTGTAACTTGCATTAGTATTTATTGCCATCCTCTTGTATTATTTGATTTTAAAATTTTTATCAGACATCTCTCTTGTAGCCCCAAGAAAATGAACAACGTGCTTATCCTCCGAACATGCTATTCATGCACCATATAAATCTATGCATTTAGTGTGAAGGCTACGATATGTGTCCAACCATTTGGTCTAGAATGTGTAAGTTGAGGGTGCTCATATATGCACATCAGATTATTGGGGTGGAGTCTTCTTTTTTGAGCTGCTTTCCAAAACAAAAGTGGGATGTTGCAAGAAGTGTTATTTGGGTTGATTCACTTGTGCCTTTTTTTTCCCTGGAAAAGTCGTTTTTGCAAAAGGAAAACCATATGGGATTATTGTGTTAGCATGTTCTCTTTTAATGAAGTAGACTGGCATGAAGAGTATCCACTTTCTTTTAATTTTGTTCTTATTTTCATATTGGCATCAAATAGCTTGGTTTCTTCTGATATGCCCAACTTATGTTGCGAAATCTGGCAGTAAGATCATTTGGAACTGAAGGACGAAAAAAGGATGGGCCTCAAATTCCTCCAAGTGACAAGGTTTATGAGTACATACTCTTCCGTGGAAGTGATATTAAGGTACAGGAGAAGAAGCAATATGAATGTATATACTTGATATTTAGAACACTGGAACGTTAGCCTGGAAACACTGTAATTTTTCTGTTTAATATCCTTTATATATAGGAGTGTTATTGTGGTGATGTGTCATATATTTTACTATTTAAAGAAGGCAATTTATTCCACAACGTTTTTGTAGATAAATATTTTAATATTTTGTCATGTTATCTCTAATGAATGCTTCTCTTTGATTTCCTCATTATCTCTGTGTTTGAGCTTCTAATTTTTTACTTCTAGGACTTGAATATCTCAGGCAGGTGATCATCTTTACAATAACCTTACATGGAGCATTGCCTACTTTGTGGAGTTGATGTTACTAATTTCTATGCAAAATGGACTAATATCTGTGGCATATTCTAATAGTTTTACTAATTTCACTAAGTAATAATACGCACTTGACCAATTAGTAATTGGTTGAAATTGAAGTACTTGTAATGATATAGCTGTCTAATATATTACATATTTGCATTCCTTTCAGTATTTATACATCCAGCACCTTGCTTGAAAGCAATAGAATATTCAGGCAAGCAGTGTCAACTGTCAATTGAAGTCAAGTGTTTTAACTCAAATTATTTTTTAAGAAAACAATCCATTTGTCTGCATGACATGTCCTTTGAAAGAAAATGCATGGTGGGAACAGACTGTCGTGCTGTTAACTATAGTCCATTTACTGCAGGTTCTCACCCAACAAATTCTGATTAATTTCCCAGGAACTAGAATCATATACGTGTAACGAGTTAAAGATAAATTATTTGTTTTTTTCCCTAGTTTTGGTTATTAAAGGCCCCCCACCATGGCTCCCCAGTTACCTTACCGGCAAAAAGAGAATCTCAATAAACTCTTTGAGAGAGCTTGTTATGTATCATTGGCTCATCAAAGTTAATTGCATTTTTCCCATGCACATTTTTCAGGACTTACAAGTCAAGTCATCACCACCACCCGCCCAACCTGCGCCTCCACCTCACATACACAATGATCCTGCTATAATCCAGGTAAAACACGTTATTCTTGTACGTGGGAATAAAGATACTCAACTCCATTTTCTATCATTTATCTGTTTATTTTTTCTTTCTATTGCAGTCGCACTATCCTCGTCCTGCATCTGCAGCTACAAACGTGCCATCTATGGGAACTGGAACTGTACCTGATATCGGTTCCCACGCAGGTCAGGTTGGAATGCCCAGGACAACGTTTCAAGGCAGTTTGCCTTTGTATCAGCCTGGTGGAAGTTTAGGTTCGTGGGGCTCTCCACCAACTGCTAATGGCTCTGGACTGGCCATGCCAATGTACTGGCAAGGTTTTTATCCACCTGGTGGACTCCCTTCTGGTGGACTACCCCATTTACAGCAGCCACCCCTGTTACGCCCACCACCTGGTCTGTCTATGCCTCATCCCATGCAGCAACCATTGCAGTATCCTGGAATCAATTCATCCTTGCCATCTGTACCCCAAAACATGTCTGGCCCAAATGCGTCAATGTCTTCAGGGTCCCTAAATTTGCCTGGTCCAAATGCACCAATGCCACCTGGATCCTCTTTACCTGAATTTCCCCCTTCTTTGCTACCACCTATTAGTGGCACTCTAAGTTTATCATCGACTACATTGTCATCAACAGTGACCCCTACCCTGGCTACTACACTGGCTCCTGAAACATCATCAACTACGCTTAAAAATAAGCCTCTTGTTACCTCTCTTCCGGTGACAACCCCTTCAGCTAGCCTGCCCTTTGTGTCAACTACAGGAGCTAAGATCGAATCCATTTCAGCAACGGTATCTAGCAATCCTAGGACTGTTCGTGGGCCAAACATATCTTACCAAGCTATTACACAGCCTGCACCCTCTATCATTGGGATGCCGGGTTCAAGCCAAGGGGAGACATCAATGCCTTCTCTGGTCACTCCTGGTCAGCTACTACAATCTGGAACTTCAACTATTTCTACATCTCAGCCATTACAAACAGTCTCAAATGAGGCGGATGTTAAGGTTGCAAGATCAGAACCACCAAAGTCATCTACAATCGAAGCTAACGAACCTATTTTGCCATTGCCGACAGCAGTGGATCAGAAGGTATGCTAATGTGTAGTAAGAAATAAGTTAATAACATTGCCCGTTCAAAGATATCCTCACTTCTTTTTCCTAGATCATTTTGTCTTCCACTATGTGAGATATGAATTACCTTTGTCTATGCAAGCAATTCATTCATTTTCTTCAGCTTGAATTCTAAAAGGGATAGTGGTCTCAATGAGTGTCCAATTTGTAAAATTCTATGCACTGCAATAAAGGAAGAAGGAAACGATGAATACAGATCAGTATCTTGTCAAATTTATTTACCATTTAGATCTATCTGGACAAATGTTAAATGAGAATCTCATTTTGTTGGGAGTCTATCTCCTTGACGCGTCACAAACACAATTTGATGGCTGAAATAATTTATGAAGAGAATTATATTTCTTGATGTCTATCCTCTTGAGATCGGATGTCTGACCTTTGTGGTCTGCTGATGCCAATCAGATGTCCGAACCTGATCAGATGTCCTTTCTGGGTTGCCTTCTCCAACCCAAACTGCCGCATCTGGACAGACCTCAGATAGGATGTCTAAAACAGATCAGACGTCTATTACTAGGTTGTCTGCCAAAAATTATGCACAGCATAATAGTGATTAGTGAAAATAACCTAGATTTTCAAGCCTTATTGGGGTCTTTCTTCTTGATAATGGCCACTCTTCTCTTTCATTTCTGTTCTGTTCTTGTTTTTTACTTTCCTGTTGCTTTGTTGCTTGAGCATTATTAAATCTTATTTTACCATCGCTAGGAAAAACTTGATTTCCCAGTCCAATTGTTTATTCTTATTGTTTTCATTTTCCACAAGTAGTATCATTTATTTGCTTTTGTTTATTTTTTTTATGTGTACTTTACTCAGAGTGTTTTCAATAAAATTTCCTGATTGACTGATGAAAAAGTTCACTTGGAGTGTGTGAGTCCCCTTAGAAGGTAAGCTTTTGTGCAATGGTAAGCTTGTCCATTGGTACTTGGCGGCGTTAAGCTTGAGCTAAGGGAACAACCTCTCCACGTGGGGGACACGGCTATATGCATATGGACCCTCCCGAGTAATTCAGCATGGGAACCTTGTGCATTGGGTTCAACCTGTTTAGATTCTCCTAGGGACTTAGACTTATTGTCTATGTCGTGAGTTTTACGCATGCATGGCTTTTGGGAATTATCTTTTGAAATGATTGGGGCTTATGACATGTTTTCATTGTCTTGTGTAGCCAAACGGTGCTGCTTTACACAATTACCACAATATCAGGGGACGTGGGAGAGGACGAGGAAATGGGGTAAGCTTCTTTTCTTTTAATTAGAAGAATATTTTATGTGCAGATTGACAAGACTAAGCAAATAGAAGAATTCTACTAGTATTATTAGTAACATGAATACATAGATCATATAGTTTGGTTACTCTTGCCTGGACCATGTATGGAGATGATTGTGATTAGTTCTTAGGAGCTTGCAATGCAGTAGTCTGTGTTTGATAAGTCCTGTAGAGTTTTGAGTGGAAAAGAAAGAGAGATTATTTTATTAGAGAGAGAGCATTACATATTTATAGAAGTTTAAAGAATACCCCTAAATGGATATTGCTAAGCGGATATCCAGTAACCCGTTAAGCTATATAAACTATAGAATTAATAACACTAATACTCCTCCTCAAGCTGGAGCATAAACATCAAATAAGTCCAGTTTGGCACACAAAGACATAAATGACCCATTACTCAAACCTTTGGTAAATATATCAGCAAGTTGCTCATAAGAATGAGTATGTGGGGTGGAGATCATCCTCTTCAACACCATATCTCGAACATAGTGGCAGTCGATCTCAATATGTTTGGTCCTCTCGTGGAATGTGGGATTGTTAGCAATGAAAATGGCTTCTTGATTGTCACAAAACATTGGCATTGGGACCTTAGGTGACAAGCCGATCCCAGAGAGAAGAGATCTAACCCACACCATCTCGCATGCAGTCTGAGCCATAGTTCTGTGTTCAGACTCAACACTAGAACGTGACACCACGTTCTGCTTCTTGCTCCTCCACGTAACAAGATTGCCTCTCACATAGGTACAGAAACCAGAGATGGACTTCCTATCTCCATGATCCCCTGCATAACCTGAATCTGAGTATGCCACAACATTAATATGACTATTCTTTCTATAGATCTGACCTCTGCCTGGAGAGCCATTTACATAAGAAAGGACTCGTAAAGCTCTTGCCTAATGTACCTTGGCTTATGCATAAACTGACTTAGTAAGCTAACCGCATAAGAAATATCTGGTCGAGTAACTGTATGGTAGATAAGCTTGCCAATGAGTCTCCTATACTAGCCTGAATCATCCAGCAGCTCAGAATCAGTATCCCACAGTGGTGGTGACTGTTCAATAAGTGTACTCTCTGGTTTACACCCTAGTTGTCCTGTTTCTTGGAGAAGATCAAAAGCATACTTCCTCTGACATAACATCATTTTGTCCTTTGCATATGCAAACTCAATGCCAAGGAAATACTTTGGTTTCCTTAGATCCTTGATAGCAAAGTGAGTAGTCAGGAAACTCTTCATCTCTTTGATGCCTTCACAATCACTACCAGTCATAAAGACGTCATCTACATAGACCACCAAGAGTACACACTCCTGCTCAGATCTCCTGTAGAAAATTGAATGATCCACAATACATTCTTTGAATCTAGCCTTTAGTATTACTTGACAGAATTTCTCAAACCATGCCCTAGGACTCTGCTTAAGGCTATAGATTGTCTTTTTGAGCTTGTAGACTTTGTTCTCCCCCTGAGCAATATTTCTTGGAGGTTGCTCTATAAGGACAGTCTCTGTAAGATCACCATATAAGAAGGCATTTTTGACATCAAGCTGACCTATATGGCTAGACATATGTGTTTTCTACACCATATGTCTATATAAATCCTTTGACAATAAGATGAACCTTGAATTTGTCAACTATCCTGTCTAATTGGTATTTTACTGTAAATACCCATCGACAAGCAACAACATCTACACCTAGAGGAGGATCCCTTAACTCTCATGTCCCTCTAGAAATAAGAGCAGACATTTCTTCATCCATTGCACAACACAAAGTAGAATTTTTATTGGCCTCTTCATACATCTTGAGAATATAATGAAAACTAAATATTGATTAAAACTGACATCCCTAAACATCACTATAGAGTACCTCATTGAAGACAATTTATCCAGTCCAGGGGAAAGATCCTAAACAAAGGCAACACAACCAAATACCCGAGGAGGTAAAGAAAATAAGGGGGCATCCTTGTGAAGACGTCGAAGCGGAATCTCACTGCCCAGAGTAGTAGAAGGCATCCTATTGATAAGGTAAGTGGCAGTGAGAACAGTATTAGGCCACAGGTGTTTTGGGACTTTCATATGAAGCATGAGTGTACGAGTGACATCTAGGATATGTCTATGATTCCTTTTTGCTACCCTATTCTGTTGGGATGTATGAGGACACGTGGTTTGAAGTAAATGCTAAGGGAAGTACAATATGATTTAACTTTGGTTTGCATAAATTCCAATGCATTATCAGGTCGTAAACATTTTAGAATAACACCAAATTGATTCTTTATTTCAGAAATGAAAGTTTTGAGTACATCAAAAAAGTGACTCATGTCCTTTAAAAGATATACCCAAGACACCTTAGAGAAGTCATCAATAAAAGTAATGTAATACCTATGACCAGACACAGACGGGACTCTGGAAGGATCTCAGATGTCACAATGAACTATCTCAAACAATGCAGAATTAGACGTAAGATGCATATGTCTGAAAGAAGCACGATAGTGCTTTCTCAACTGACACGACTCACACTCAAACTGAGGAACTGTTACCCATGGTAAAGCTTGCTGAAGTTTCCTGTGAGAGGGATGATCCAACCGGTAGTGCCAAAGAGAAGACAGCTCTTGGGTGGATACAATAGTGGCTAACCCATGAGGTATCTCATCACTGACTAGGAGGTACACGTTATTTCCACGCTCACGGCCCAAACCAATCCTTTTCTCCGTCCGTAAATCCTGAAAAGTGCAGTGAAAAGGGAAAAAGGTTACACAACAGCACAATTGTTTAGTGATGGCAGTAATGGAGAGCAAATTTACAGGGAAAACAGGTACGTATAAGACTATCAAGAGAAATCTGGGAAGAGGCTTGCACCACCCCTTTGTCAGACACAGAACACGACCTACCATCAACAATAGCCACAGACTTAATATTAGATAACTGGGAAAGACGGGTAAAAAGGATTTTTGTACCTGACATATGGGATGAGGCACCAAAATCTATTATCCAGGATGGGTTCTTGGAAGTCAGGAGAGCACTAGTACCTGTGGAAGCGGAGTAAGAGGCTGTAGCAGTAGAATTAGTGGCCTGTAGCTGTAGGAATCGGGCATAATCAGCCTGAGAAATGGTAATTGTCTGCTCCTCACTGGTGGAAGTGGTTGGAGTCGACTCGGTGGTGACATGTGCAGATGACGAAAGAGGTGGCCGTCCATGTAGATCCCAACACATCTCAATGCGATGTCCCGTCCTACCACAGTGAGTACACTTCGGGCGACCACTACCATCAGAACGACCACGACCACCTCGAGAGCCACCACGACCATGTCCCCTGGTGGCAGTCATAGCAGAAGGTTCAGGTACTGTAGGATGTGTCGTTGTAGAGACCCGCAGAACCTTGCCAAATGTCGTGCGAAGATTTGGAAGCGTATCAGTCGCTAAGACCTGACCTCTAACCTGTGAACTGTGGTCAGGATTTAGAACGGTGAGGAAAACTGCAACTGCCAACTCCTCCCGACACCGACGTAGACGAGTAAGATCAGCAGTCAAGGGTTGGTGAATCTCTAACTCCTTAAGAAGGGCATGTAAGGTAGTAAAGAAGTCCTGAACTGATCGGTCCCCCTATCTCAAGGTGAGCAACTGCTCATATGTCTCATAGATCCGAGATATATTCTTTTCATGATGTTCTTGGCTGGCCGTAGAGACAGAACACCTGGTGCAACTGCAGGTTCTATACTATTTGCCATCCAAGTAATAACCGTCGCATCATCTGTTAACCAATCATCATAAGCATCAGACTTCTCATCTGGAGGTGGATGAGTAAGATGTTTTAATTTTTTATGAGTCAAACAGAAGGTCTCAAAACTCTGGGACTAAGAAATATAATTGGGGCCTGACAATTTCTCTGAGGTAGCACTTAGAACCTTCACAAACATATCACGGGATGCCATATGGACCAAACGACAGGAGGTACAATCCAAATAATTGCTGAAAATAATCAGAAGTGAACTGGACTGCTCACTAAACGGGTTGGATGTGATGTATCCACTCACAACTACGACTGGAGGTGTTGTAGAAGCTTAGATCATGGCCACACGTTGCAAACGACGAGACGGGAGGGTCGGGACTGCCCTCACACACATGGAGGAAGGACGTTAGGGCATCACCGACAGAAGAAACGACGCCAGCGACACCTGGAAGAGCCGGACTGGTTGGTATAGAGGAGGCAGACGGCTGACGGCGGACCTGGAAGGACGGAGCAGGCTCGTCGGCGACGAAAGGAGGTCGGGAGGGGTGGAGGAAGGCTCGCCTGGGACAGAGGAGGCTTCCTGTGGCGGAGGCCGAAGCTGCTGTGGCCTGTGTGTGCAGGACGGTCGGTGGCGGCGGGAAGACAGGGCCGGTGCAGGCTTGTCGGCAGCTACTTCAGGCGGAAGAGGGTGGAGGAGGGGGCGCCGGAGGGTAGCGAAGCCGTTTGTGGTGGTGGCAGGGGCAGACGGTCGGCGAGTCGCCGACGGCAAGGAGATTTTCGGCCAGCGGTACTGTACATCTAGGGTTTTTTTTGTTGTTGTAACCTAAGCTTTAGATACCATGTAGAGTTTTGAGTGGAAAAGAAAGAGAGATTATTCTATTAGAGAGAGAGAGCATTACATATTTATAGAGGTCTAAAGAATACCCCTAAATGGATATTCCTAAACGGATATCTAGTAACCCGTTAAGCCATATAAACTATAGAATTAATAACACTAATAAATATCAATGTTGCCTGTTTTCAGTTGCATTTCTCTCTCATTCAACTCACTATATAATTTTGTAACTTGAACAATGCATCCAATTTTCATGTTATGAATTTTTTTCTTCGATGACTATCGTAAGTTTATCAAACAAGTCTTTGAGCTAGAAAGTACTCGTCCATGGGAAATCTTTCATGATTTGAGCTTCTTGAGATATCTTACTTGATGAGATATCTTACTTGATTAAATTATCCAGCTCAGATGGGAAAGTGATATTTGTCAGAATTATGACTGGCAACCTAGGACCCGTAAAGTATAGATTTGGGTCCTGAAAATGAAACCCATGGACTCGTGGACTTAGATCTGCTGATTCGCTTATTTTTTGGGTAGGATTTGGGTCTAAAAATACTCAAACCTGTGGACTTATAGATCCGATTTGTATATAATATATTATAAGTTAAATATAAAGACTAATGTATAATATTTATACTATATATATATATATATAATATTATTCTATTATGAAATCTCAATCTCTCATTCTCTTATTCATTGAATCATTTGAATAATTGAATCTCAGTTGAATGTCATGTATTTAGTAAAGTTTATTTGAATCTTGAATGTTGAATGTGCATTTGAAATATATTAGAGTTGAATCTTGAATGTGTATTTGGATATATTTATTTGAATAATTTGAATAATTGAAATCCCTTATTTTCATTGCATCATTTAAATAATTGAATTTTAGTTGAGAAATAGATTGAGAGGTCCATTAGATCCGGACTCAGATCCATTATCTTCATGAATCTGGATCTTAATTTTAGACCTGAATCCATGAAAAAAGATGGATCTGGGTTTAGATATAGGGAGACCCGATCTAGACCTAGATCCGATTCGTTGCCACCCCTAGTCAGAATTAAGAAGATTAATTCCTATGACAATGACTGGACAAAGATATGTAGGAGCATTTGTTAAGTTACATAGTTGATCGATGTTTTCCTCCAGCATTGGTACTTATTTCATCCACCGCTTGAATAAAAAATATAGTGAGCAAGATTCTCCCAGCTTGGTGGTGCGTTTAATTTACATCCGATCTGTTCACTCATCAAGGGTGATTGGATTTAATTTAGATGTTAACTGCTGCTTAGATACATATCTTTCCACCATGTTCAGTGACAGGAGAGGAGCCCTATGGGTGATATAAGTTATATTATTTAGTAGAGGCCTTTGGTAGTTCTACATGGCATAATAACTGTATTGTCTTGATTATAAACATAATGTCTCATCCATCACTGCACTAGAGGATTAGCAAACTCTATTGCCAAGATGGTCTCAACAGAAAAGGGACAGCTTAGTCGTAACGTACTAGAATACTAGCTAATATGTAGGATAACTTCCCATGGATATTTGATAATAGTTTTGTCATAGAGATATATTTTTGTTGTTCTAGGTAAGAGAATGGATAATTAATAAGAAAAATCCTTTTTGGGAGGAAGTCTTGGTCAATCAATACTCCACTACATTCTATACAAATTGAGATAGTTTTGTCTATGTAATATGAGCTAACCTTTTGTTATTGTAAGAGGGGCATTGGTTTTATTTGAGTACAAGAAGTTCATATATATACAAGTTTTATCATGAATTCATGATTGATGTCTGATATTATCTTTAATAGGACAATAGGGGTATTTACTTAATCTAGTTCTGAAGAACATGTGATTGCTCTTTTGGATTGGCATCTCCTAAAACACTAGATAATCCAGCCTTTTGAAGTTTACCTAGATAAGCTGCCTTTTACGTAGTAGTTGATCGGGTTGTGGCTAAATCTCATTTTAATTGTTTTCAATTCTATTTCTTAGAATTTTACAAAATGCGTGTTTGTCTACTTATTGCAGTATTCACGTCCTGTAACCAAGTTTACAGAAGATTTTGATTTCATGGCGATGAATGAGAAGTTTAAAAAGGATGAAGTTTGGGGTCATCTCGGTAAAAGCAAGGTCCAATCACAGGACAGAGAAGGGGAATTCCATGAGAACTATAATTATGTTTGTGACGTACAAGAAGAAAACTCAGGAACTTCAAAGACTGAAACCAAGGTGCACACATCTTTCAAAATTAATCCATCCTATAAGCATGTGTTATTTTTATTAGTTTTATTTGTTACTATGGGAAAGTGCTGACTGCTGCTATTCTGCCTAAGCCTGTTTATGTCAAAGATGACTTTTTCGATACTCTCTCATCCAATGCACTTGATCGTGGAACTAAAAATGGAAGAACTAAATTTTCTGAGCAAATGAAACTAGATACCGAGGTAAGCTTTTTGTTGTTGTCTTGTTCTAGATTATGTAAATTATTTGTGATTTACCATCTGAGCATTTCCCATTGCACAAACAGACGTTTGGTGATTTCCCAAGACATCGTGCAAATCGGGGTGGACGGGGTTTCCATGGTGGCCGAACAAGGGGTTCATACTATGGTAGAGGCTATGGTTATGCAATTCGGGGTCGGGGGCCTCCTCCAAATCGTGCCATCTAGGAGGCTATGTGGTTTCACCTTCACGGTACCATTTTGGGTGAAATAGGAGGAAGAGACCATGGGGTGGTGATGCTTGTAGTATATGTTCCTTGAACGAGTTGATTCCCCATGGGTGAACTGAATAAGCTACCATCCAGAAAGTAGTCTCTCCAACAAATTCCTTTAACTCATGATGGAAGTTTGGAGGATCTGTTACTGGGTTTTCTATGTTTGTCTGACTTCTTCATGTGTATGAATTCCCTGGGTATGGATATGCTGGTTTAGTTCTGGTATGCTACTGGGTCATTTTGCCTTTTATTCATAAATACCTGGTAAATGTAACTTGAGCTGGAAACTGTTCTCTAGTTCAGCTCAGCCTTGTAGCTTTGGTCACACCATCTTTGGGTACAGTGACCTATATGGCTAGACGTGAAGCTGTTATGAGTCTTATGACCTGTATTACGACCAGGTGAAGCTGATTTTATGACACGTGAAGTTTTTCTCCTCTTCACCTACTTCTGTGCGAATAAATTAGCATACTGTGGGTTTTGCGAGTTGTGAATGTTACGGTTAATGGAGCTTCTTGTTCAAAATTTAGCATTTAGTACGTTAGAATGGGAAATGGGGATTAAAATCAAGGAAATGTAATCAAAAAAGTGGATTGAAATGAAATATTAACGTTTGGTACAAAAAATTAGATTGGAATGAGAATCTCTTAGGAATCAAATTTCCATGATAGAAATTTCAGTTCTTTCCAATAATCAAGCATATCAGTTTCATTCCTTATCAAAAAAAAAGAAAAGAAAAAATTCAATGCACTCTAACTCATCTCCTTCCTCATTCACCTTTAATAATCCAACCAGATGTCCTCTGGTTTTCCTAGATGACTTCTTTCAATGTTTTCCTTGTTTGTTGGTCTTCTCGTGGACTTTTCTTCCTAGATGGTCTCTTGTACGGCTCTCTCTCCTCGATGGCTCTTCCTTCCTCAAGGGTTTCTCTCCTTCTCTGCAACACAAGTTGCTTCCAGTCTTCTCTCCTATTTTGCAGTCCTTTCTCTTTATCTGTGGCCCTCTCTTCAGTATTTTCCTTTTCTGTTTCTTTCATCTTGTTTTTTAAGGTACTTCTCTGTTATTTTGATGTGAGTTATGATCCTAGAGTTGCATATAATCTTTTTTTTTTTAACGGTAGTAATATATTATTAAGATAAAAGTTCAGTATTACATAGATTATCAAAGTCAATATTACACAACCAAAATTTCCAACTGGATGCCACAAAAATAAAACTCAAAGTTCACTTCTGAATATCACGATTAACAAACAGTTAATCAAATCGGAGGATTGTCCTCCATAAAGACGGGTGTAGAGGCATTGTAGTCCGATCCTTGTGGGATATCAGGAGTCATTGGTGCTTGCTCCAACTCCCTCTTCTGCTGAAATGAGGATAAAGATTGCAGAATATCGTTTCTTTCAAAGTCTGTACCCAGAGATTCTACCAAACAGTGAAACATGGAAATGATATCATTTATTATCATACTGGGGTTTTTGAGAGTGCTTCTGAATATTCTATTGTTTCTTTCCTTTCAAATGGACCATATAAAAATTTGAATAAAAGTGAGAGATCCTTTTAAAGATGTTTCAAAATGCAGTACAGGAGGGAATACAAATAAATCCACAATTAAAAATATAGCAGGATAAGTGCATCCATTAGTAAAAGCCTTCCAAATTTTTTGTGTAAATGAACAAAATAGAAAAAGATGTACGACAGATTCACTACTATTATTGCAAAAAGGGCAACATTCTGTGCCAATCCAGCCTCTTTTCAGTAAATTATCCTTAGTCAGAATTTTATTAGAAAGAACTAACCATGCAAAGAGTTTAATTTTCAAAGGCATCCAACAATCCCAGATTTCATGCATGTATTTAAATCTATGTCCACCATCATTTAACATGTCATAACAGGATTTAACAGTGAATTCTTTGTTGGTGGGTTTCCATAATAGTGAATCTTCCTCTATTGATATTCTAGTAGTGTTGAATATTTCTAATAAGATATCTATTTGAGCATGTAAATAACTAGCAACATCAGGAGTTAAAGGATTTAAGAATAGTCTATCAGGGTCTACTGATAATATCTGTAAGATTTTAGTGACAGTAGCTTGCTTGAATTTTGACATATGGTATATATCAGGTAGGCAATCTTTTAATTTTTCACCCTTCCACCATCGATTTTCCTAGAAGATAGTATTTCTGCCATTATTGACCTGAAAATCAGTAAATCCATTTATAATGTCAAATTTTTTTTTTAGCTCTAACCATAGAGGCGAGGATCTGTCATTTGAATTATTTAGTATGGCACCTGATCCATTCCTAACAAAATATTTGGCTCTAACTACATCTTTCCATCTACTGATCTTAGAAATGTATTTATTCTGATTGTAGTTTAGAGCTACATTTCTTTATTTTGCTTGATCTTTATCATTTTTGGCTCTTTTTTTTCCTTGATGTACTGTTGTTGTTGATTCGGTTGATCTCTTTTTTGGAAGATGGGTCTGGTCTGGTTATTGATTATGCTTGTTGTGTTTGGTTTTGTTGTCAAAACTTTTGCTTGATCCACATGTTTAGTCTGGACTGGTGCTTGATTATGCCTATTCAATTTTGATGTTGTCAAAAATTTTGAAAAAATGTGTATAGGATCCACATGTTTTCTGAGTTTATGTACAAAATAGGTAGGACTCTTAATTGTTTCTCATTTTTCTCATACATATAAACATTGAAGTGTTATTGAGGTTGACAAAGTAAAATTAAATATCAAGTTTTTCGTTTACAACAATTAAAATATTATAATTACCCTCAAATAATTTTGGTTTTTCATTAAATTAGAGTTGGAGTATGTGCAATGGCTGTATATTAGGCAATAATCATATTCTTATTTTTTTTCATTTTGTATTTATCTCTGGTTCCTTTTTATCATCTCTACTACCTCTTAGCTTAGCATGAAGAAATTGTGCCATTTTCCTTTTCATAATTTGATTGTATGCACAAACAATAAAAGTGAGTAAGAATTTAATAGTTGGGAATTTGGATCTAAGCATTTTTTTAGCAGTCTCTAAGCATTAATTTAATTGCTTGTGATTGTTTTAGTTCCTGATTCACCGTGGTTAATGTTCACCAGAATAAAATGCCATAGATAAACAGCTTGAAAGATGCAGCTCATTTCAAAAATTTTAAATGCAACCTTCCTAAATTTTTGAATGATGTAGGCCGTAAGTTGGTGATATTTAGTTTGTTATTTGGGTCTAATCAATGCTATGTAAGAATAGGCCGAAGAGCTAAGGACCACTTTTATTGATCATTCCGAGCATAGGAATAGAGAGAAAGCGAGAGATTGACAAATCAAAATACATGGATTTTATTTTTAGAAGACTATGAAATTAGATTAACACCAAAGTATAAAGCAAACTCTGTCATGGAACGTCTGTCATCTGGATCTAGTGCTCAATCTATAACTGAATAAGCATGTAATGAAAAGGATGAATTCCTGTAATACAATAGACCCTTCGTAAAGTCTTTTCTCAGATATTTAAGAACTTTCTTTTGACAACCAAAAAAGTTCATTGGGAGGATTCTATAGCAACTAACAAAGCTTATTAACACCATAGGCTATATCAAGATTGTAACGTCCCGAGTCTGGACACGTTACCCAAATCGTAGTATCATAAGTAAAATTATACTAATTACAGTAAAATTAAATAACTGTAACTAAGAGAGGGTTTGTGTATCCAGAAAGTAGAAGAAATGATTTGACAGGAATTTTATTTCCTATTGACCATACAAAATAAGAGTGTTTGTGCATTTAATCAGAAATGATTTTAAAGGAAACTCAATTCCTTTACTTTCCAGAGTATAAAATCCCAATGCTTTTCATTTGCCCTCCCATCCCATGGAATTTCACTCGATTTCCACCTACACCCCAATCAGTAGGCAGGAACGGTTGCAAGGCGTACCCCTCCGACGTCTCACTCTCCCGCTGGCACGCCGACCTCCACCTCTTCTCCACCATTGGAAACCTCCTACTTGAAGACCACAATCAACAACACAAAAACAAGCACCAGATTCCTTGGATCGAGGGCATGGAAGGCGAAACCTAGACATGGGAGAGAAGCAGATGGAGAGGAAAGAGGGGCGGAACTTGGAGAAGACGACAACGTCCTGGGTGTTGAGGATCCAGATGGCTCGGATGCTGCAGTAGCCAGACATGGCAGCGCGTGAGGGTGGATCACTGTCTAGGTCCTCCCCCTCCCTGTCGTCACCGTCCTCCTCCTCCTCCCCCTCCTTGCAACAGCCGAAGGTGGCAACGAAGCCTCTCGTCGGCGCTAGGGCAGTGGCAGTGGCAACGAAGCCTCTCGTCCATCGTGGCAGTGAAGCCTCTCGTTGGCGCCGGGGCAATGGCGCTCGCGTTCTCCTCCATCGTCGACGTCGGGGTAGTGGCGCTCGCGGTTGAGGTTTTGGCAGGGGCAGTGGTCTGTGCAGTCAACGGTGCAGAAGCCGATTGCCTCCTCCGGATCACCGTCATCTTCCCGAAGGAAATGGTGAAGTGAGATGTCGAGGGGCGGGGATGGGACGAAGAGGAGGGAGAAGGTGTAGAGGAAGTAGGCGAAGAGGTATGAGAAGGTGCAGAGGAGGGAGACGATGAAGAATCCAATTTCCTTTGCTTTCCTGAGGATGCACAAATAACAAGAAATTTAGTCAACAAGAAATCAATTTCCTTTACTTTTCAATTCCAAGTAATTCCTGTTGACTCTGGAGTTCCAATTCTTAACAATTCCTATCAAATTTTGTGCACAAACAGGCCCTAAGATTCACCTCCAAGAAACGATGTACGGCTAGAAGCTTCGACTTCGGCACTAGAACTCGACTACACCCAAACTACACCAGAAAAAAACAAACAAACACGTGTGAGTGACATTTAAGTCACCTAGTATGCGTCCCAAACACACAAAACTACAAAATCTCTATAAAAGCATTAAAATTCAGCTTTTTAATTTTCAAGGTTTGATTTTTTTTTAAAAATCTTCTTTTCATTTTAAAACGTCATTTCCTTTTTCGTTTTGTTTGAAATCACTTGAGAATTTGATTCTAAATCCAAGCTCTTTTAAAAACTCATCTTTCTTTCCTTTTAAAAACGTTTGGAAATTTATTCCAAATCATATTCTCTTTCAGAAACACATATTTTGCATTTTCTTTTGAAAACATAGGGAAATCATTTTCCAAAACATGTCCTTTTTCAATACTTGGGACTTCTTCCCAAAATCCAAAATCACTTTCGAACCTCATATTTCTGACCAGATCCAGCATAAAATGCAATGCCTCTCGGCTCAAAATCAAAATCATACATACCGGCTGGTAAATAATTAAAACACCAATTCTTATTTTTATTCTAGGATTTTAGGACCATTCATAAGTGCAATCCCAGACAAACCACATTTCTTTTCATTTCTTGAAATCACATTCTGTTCTTATTTATTTTCACTTTTCTTTACTGTTGTTACCTTGATTAGGGGTAATTAGGCAAACAAGTAGTAGGCGAGGACATCATTTCCCCTACCTCCCTGCACTGTCGCGGTGAAATTCCCCGTGCGGGATGCCACCGCCCTGGCCAATCGACCTCAATCTTTTTTATATATGCATGGGGATACGTCTTTGTCTGACGTCCCATCGGTGACCCGAACAACTAGGTACAATGACCTAGGCTCAGCCTACACCTTCGGTGACCTGAACAACTAGGTTTAATAACCTAGACTTAGCCTACACCGTCACGAGCTCGGTGACCCGAACAACTAGGTTCAACTACCTAGGCTCAACCTATACCATCTCAAGCTCGGCAACCACAGTCGTGTCTGGCAATTGGTTTCATTGGAGCTTCACACTCCTACCACGTTGTCGATACCTATCCCCGTGGTTCCTTAACACATTATTAGTGTTTCAATTTCAAAACTCTTTAAGCTTTTCTTTTCAAAACCATTTTCATTTCATTCTTTTTCATTGCAGGAATCTGTTTTCATGCAACACCTGACCCTCCACTGGGGTCCCAACTCAATTCATTTAAAATCATGGTTTAAAATTCATAAATTGGGTCTCATGTCCAAAACCACACACAATCAACTATTTTATTCATTTATAGGGTTTAAAACTCAAAACCATGCCTAAATCCGCTTATTTGGGTTCCACATTCCTCCATGCCATTTGCATGGGGAAAAAATATCATTAACACATGCTTATTGTCCATTAAAACATTTCCTTTTTCATTTTATAATCACATTTGTATATATTAGGGCTAGAGCAACATCGACAGACCGAATTTCAGGTCCGGTATACCGAAAATCATTGGTTCGGTGTACTGAACATTTTCGGTATGCTAAAAATCCCTGATTTGGTCGATCGGATGATTTCAGCCTATCGAAACCAAGTATCTTGGCTTAATCTGATAGAGATTCGGTATGTCGAATCCAATTCGGCATGCCGAATCTCCCAAAACCAAAGCACCTCCCCTGTTTCAAGCCTTGAGTTCGCCGAAAATGGGAGCCTCTGACGGAGTCCCAAAGCACCAATCATATCATGCAAGTAAATTATGGGGTGTGGACCATTGAGTCTACTTCAAAATTCCACAAACCATTCATCAATCCATACACTATACAATCCACACGAAAATCACAAAGGAATGGAGCTCAAAATGGCTACTGTAACCTCTATCCCAAAAACTTGTATATTCCTATAAATTTCAATCCTAACTGCATGATATCTATGTTTTTATGCATTTCAATTCATTCTCATCAATTTTCCTATTTTTCTACAATTTCTCATGCATTTTCTCATTATTTTCAAAGAAACACGGGACAAAAGGAAGGAAGGGTCGTGTACCTCTTTCAGCGAACCTCCCCCTACTCCGACGAGCTCCTTCAGCCTCGGCGAAGCTCCGGCGATCTTTGGCCTCCAACGGATGCCTTCTTCCTCTCTCTCTCCTTCCAAGCTCGTCTCCCTCTTCACTGCCTCTTCCTCCACTCAATCTCCCCTCCTCTTTATCTCCTCCTCCTCCTCCCGCATGAAGCCGACCATCCATCCCGTCGGAGGGGACAGGGAGGCACAAGCCGTTGGTTGGTGGTGGCACGGGTGTGGGTGGGGGTGAGGAGGAAGAAGAAGAAGAAGAAGAAGAATGCCCGTGGGGAGAGAGAAAGAGATAGAAAAAAAAGAAGGGAAGAAAAATAAGAAAAGACAAGTGTGCAAATCGAGGCAACTGTGCATCCCCAAATTAGACCTCATATTGGTCCCAAGTCACAAACAGGTGCACAGAAAGCTAACCAAACTCTCACACATCTAAGAAACAACAGATTATCCATTAATAAATCATTTATATAATATTATAATTAATCACATGGTTTACAATTAAAAATGGATAATCAGGCCCAGATGTCACAAGGATTGTCATAAATTTCCTAATACAAGAGTGTTTATAATGTTTGGAATCATGAAAAATGACGATTTTATTTTTGGAATCAAATTTATTTCATAGTCAAGGTATTTTTTAATGCAAAGAATTATAATCTACAAATAATAGAATAGAACCTAGATTTAAGTGATTTTGAAGTTGGTGCTACAAAGTGTTTTACTAGTACATTCTAAAGTGATGCTACAAAGTGTGACCATATAAGTTGATGATAGTGGAAACTGAGTCGGCATTCCAACAGGGACCATAGGTAATAACAACAAGTTAGACCTTGATTAATTTTATCCTTTTGCAACTTTGCTTTGAGGATTAAAAAAACAAGACTGTACATCCACTATTGCAAATCCAAATAGATTAGAGAAGTCGAGAGAGAATAGAGAATATGCAATGCAACTTGGGAGTCCTTTAAAACTACTGTGACTGTGCCCGACCCGGAGGGAGGCGGGAAGGGTGTCACAGCCATGCCAGGATGGCGAAGGCGCAAGGATAGGATAAAAGAAAAAGAAAATGGAGTCGCCACCTAGTCTTTTAATGGAAAGACGAGGAAAACCAAGAAGAACCTCAAGAAAATCAAGAGGCGAGACAATATGCTCAATGAATG
>JAMKQA010001438.1:0-32442 GCA_024699735.1 Posidonia australis
GTATTTAAGGATTTGAGCATAAAATTACAAGACTTTTCTCTTGAGTGCAAGGTACACACCCTATTAGAAGTTATTTTGGTTATTTTATTATTAGGATTTTGATACATGCTAGCATATTTGATGCTCCTCCATCTTTGTTTGTTGGTTGCATGAATTTTTGGGAGTTGGGATGCATGATTTTGAGGGAGAAATTAGTACAATAAAGCTATCAGTGTGTTGGACGATGAGACTGATGTGTCTTATGTATGACACACAATTCCATTCGTCTTACACCCCTGAGACAATTCATGTATGTTTCTCCTTTGAAATGGTTTAAATTGATTTCCCAGAATTGATATATACAATGCATGTAGTAGAGGTTATGTGTTTATTCCATTATTAAATAGTATGCATACATATAAGTGAAGATGGTTTTAGTTAAAAATTGAACTTTGGAGTGTATGACGTAGGGAATTTTGCATTTTATGTAAGACACAAGTTACTGTGCGTCTTACACTCCAATGTGATAATCTCATTGCATGATTAATCAGAAATGATTTAGATGATTTAGGGAGTTGGTAGTAGGATTCATACAGTGATATTAACTACATTTAATTATGTTTTGACCTTCTTTAATGAATGATTAGGGTTTTGAATTATTTTAAGGTGGTTTTAGTTAAAAATAATGGCCTAGGTTGTTAGACATAAGTTTTCCTGCGTCTTATGTTAGACGCATGGATCCCTACATCCAATGAATCTAGGATGATTTGTTTAATAAATTGCCCTCACTTTAAAGCAAAAGCAACATTAAATGATGTAGAAAATATTAGGTTGTCCATTTAACCTCCCTAAGGTGGATAATAATATATAGATGAGCTAGAAAGTGTTTTTCATAGTTCAGAATTATTCTTACATAGTGTATACTGCAATATTTATTGAGTAACCCGAATCTGGAGTGTTGGACGCTCGGAATCCTAACATCCAACGTTTTTACGCAAGACAAGCTACGTCTAACACCCTAAATCCAAAACTTAAAGTTCTATATTTGGTTTGTGGTAGTGCTTTGCCTTGTAGTTAAATAAAATTTCAACGTTATTGCTCTAGCTATGATGTGGTTTCTTCTTAGTGAACTTTTATACCTAGAAGGTGGTTGCTGTTTTGGGTGGTTTTCTTGAATTATCATTGTGGGTTGAATGTAACGTTCTAGAATTTAGACGCTCTCAAGGTGTAATTTTTCGAGCCCAACAAAGTTATCTAGGCTATGTTTTGAGCAGTATTTTGGAATTTAGTGATTTCAAATGGTTTTCAGATAATTTTGGAAAATATGGGTGTTTTGAGAAAAGGCTTTCAAAGAATTTGTAAAAATGGTTTAAAGTTTGTGATTTTCGTTGTGGCTTTCCCATGCCGTGTTTGGCATAGTGCTCTATGTTGCTTTTAAAATGATTTTGAAATGAATTTCGAAATGATTTTTCAAAAGAATTTTGGAAAGAAAAATACATAAGTTTGTAAAAGTTTTGGAAAATATTTTCCACTGGTTTTCTATATGTAGAGACCAAGAAGCTATAAGATTGTACCGTGGATCGAAAAGATACGATACCTTTAGAAAAATTGAGCACAAGTTCAAGGTTGAAATCTGAGAGCCAAGATGCCGAAGAATCATAGCAACAGACCTACGAGATATGAGACCGCTATGTAACTAGATTTGAAGTTGAGATTCTAGAGTCAACAAGTTTAAGGTTCGTATTGCCAGGACCAAGAAGCGTGCGATGCCTGAATGGTTAAGCACGATTTAAGGTCCGTACCTGACGGTATTGTCACAGTAGATCCAGAGGATATGAGTCCTCTACGTAATTGAATGTGATACCTTGATTGTTACTGATATTGAAACCTGTATGTGCTAGTTGAGTCTGAGGGTGAGGAGTCTAGTTATTCGGGACACTGAAACTAAAACTAGGACGTCGAGAAAAGACGTATCCTATGGTATGGTCCTAAAAGAAAACGACTTTCCCAGGGAAGGTTAGTATGGTGAAGGTCCAACAGAAAGGTAGAACGTCAAGACAAGCATGTTCCTTACAGGGTGATTTGTCCGTAACAGTGCAAATGTCATTGGTCGTACTTTAATAAACTGCTTGTGGACCAGTGTTGGTTGCTTGACACCAGAGAACAAGACACAGTCTTGAGGATCCTGTCGACGAGGTAAGGACGCCAAGACAGGCACGCTGTGGCTGTACAGTACGGACCAGGGTTAGAGTCCCCATCGGCTACTTGTGATCAGTACTTGTTTGTGTTTATGCCTACGTGGCATTGTGGTTTTCTGAGCTATGACTTCATGATTTTGGTTTTATGTGGTTCTAAACTTGACCTAGTAAGAATCGTCATTTCAAGCGTGTATAAGAATTTTAAAAAACATGTATATAATTTTCGAAAAGAATGATTTTAAAAGACATAATTTTTAAAAGATTTGATTTTACCATGAGTCTGTTGTAGTGTTACGACATTCAGATGAGATGCTGAAGTTCTTTTGCTTGTGGCGTGATTATGCCTGGTTCCTTGATGTTGATTGCCGAGTTGTTTATGTGTGTTTAGGTGAGATGTGTGCTTGATAACCTTTCAATGGTCACTCATATGTATTTGTTTTTGATGTTTCGCACGTACAAACATAAAAGCTGTTTTCTTACTAGTGTACATGAGAACAGTGTTTTGAAAAAAGGTTTTTCAAAGGATTTGTAAAAGTGGTTCAGAGTGTGGTTTTCACTGTAGCTTTTCCATGTCATGTTTAACACAATGCTCTGTATTGCTTTTAAGATGATATTGAAATGGATTTCGAAATGATTTTTCAAAAAAGTTTTGGAATGAAAAATACGTAAGTTTACAAAGGTTTTGGAAAGTGTTTTCCATTGATTTTCTGTGTATAGAGACCAAAAGACTGTAGGATTGCGCTGGTTGATCCAAGGACCATGATACCTTTGAAGAAGATGAGCACAAGTCCGAGAGTCAAGATGTTGAAGAATCATGACAGTGAACCCAAAAAGTATGAGAATTATGTGTAACTGGATTTGATGTTAGAGACTGAGATTCTAGAGTCAATAAGCTTGAAAATCGTCTTGTCGGGACCAAAGAGCGTGCGACTCTTGGATGGTCAAGCACAATTGACTAGACTAAGGCTCAAGGGTTGATATATCGTCCGTACTTAGTGATATCATGGCAGCAAACCCAAGAGATATGAGACTTCTGTCTAGTTCGACGTGTTACCATAGTTGTTATGAGTATTGAGACTTATGTGTGTCAGCTGAACCCAAGGGTGAGGAGCCTCTGGTTGTTCAAGATACTGAGATTGAGACTAAGACACCGAGAAAGGACATACCCTGTAGTGTGGTCTTAAGAGAAAACAGCTTTCCCAAAGAGGATTAGCATGATGAGAGTCCTACAAAGAGGCGGGATGTTGGGACGAATATGCTCTTCACAGGGTGGTTTATCCGTGACAACGTAGATGTTGTTAGTCGCGTTTCAATAGACTACCTATGGACTAGTGTTAATTACTTAATGTTAAGCAACACGACACAATGTTGAGGTTTCTGCCAAGATAGTTAGGATATTAGGATGGGCAGGCTATAACTGTCCATGACAGTGTAATAGGGACTAGCGAGTCTCTAACAACTACTTGTAGTCAGTGCTTATTTATGTTTATGCTTGCATAACACTATGGTTTTTTCTAAGCTATGGCTCCTTGATTTTAGTTTTATGTGGCTCTCGACTTAACCTAGCAAGAATAATCATTTCAAGCGTGCATAAGGATTTTAAAAAACATATATATAATTTTTGGAAAGAAAACAAAGAATGGTTTTAAAAGGTATGATTTTTAAAGAATTGGTTGCCTGCTGGACAATGGTAAATTGCCCTGCTATGGAGTTGCGGCATTCAGGTCAGATATCAGAGTTCTTTTGCTTGTGGCATGATTACGTCTAGTTCCTTGATGTCGATTACCGAGTTGTTTGCGTGCAATTAGGTATGATGTGTGTTGGGTGACCTTTCAGTAGTCACTCGTGTGTGTTTTGTTTTTGGTGTTTCATACATACAGGTATAGGAGTTGTTTTTTCACTAATATACATAGGAACGAGTCATGCTATCACACATCAAAGATTCTCAATAAGTGTGTTGCTTAATTTTATTTCAGTTAATAATGTTTTTAATTCTACTGTTTATGCTTAAATTTAGTTTTAAAATTAGTCTAATTAATAGAAAGAGAAAAGTTGTAGTTAGGTAAGCGATAGTGACTAAGGAAAGTTGTTACAAGTAACCACATAAAAATTTCCCTAGTCTAGACAACAATAAGGGAAACAAGCAATTCTACATAAAAGTTTTCGGTAATTTCTATGACATGAATTAAAATTCCTGTCATAAAAGAGAATGGGCACATTCCCCGTAACAACGGCCAGTCCCATGAAGCCCAAGAAAGAATGAAAAAATCGACTTTTAAACAAAGCAGTAGGATACAGACGTTGTGCATGCACAATTTCATTAACTATCTAAGAACCATGGCACCATTTACTTATCTATAACATCATTTTTCCTCATTGACGAATAGCACCCTAGATGTAATGAGTTTTAATTAACACTAACACGTTATAAGAAATGGTTTTGACAATAGCATCTCAAACAGGAAGCAAAGAAAATTCAGGAAAAATAAGCAACAAATAGAGAAATGAAATCTTACCTGCATGTTTCTAGAATCTTTTGATGTATTGACAAGGTTTGGCTGTAAATATGGTGAATATGGCATTGAATGCCCAGATTGTGGCAGAATATGTCCATTAATACGGCCCCTGTTCTGCCTCTGCTGTCTTGCCGTATTGGGAATCTGTAAAAACATATGCATAATACATTACTTATACATGAAGCAACTAAAATATGCTACTTAAGCAACCAAATGCCAATCAATTCTACAGACTAACAAAAAAGTTAAGGGTTAAAAACACGTGTATATAACAAATCTTACAACAGGGAGTGACATTGGCTGATAAGCAGGCCTTGTAGAAGGGACAAATCCACTCGGCCTCCATCCAGGTCTCATCCCCAAGGGAGGATACATGAAACCTTGCCGTGAAGGAATTTGTGACACAACACCAGGAGGCGGAGTGTAGTAAAGAGGGTATCCAGGAGGAACGACAGCACCTGTGGCTCCAGCAAATCCTGCCATAAGCTGTGCAAAGTGAATCTGCAACTGAGACTGTCTCTCCTCCTTCCTTTGTGCAAAAGCAACATATAATGGCTTTCCATGGAACATATTTCCTGCAAAACAAAAAGCATGTGTTTGTTTTTTGGAAATATATATAAGAAAAAAACTTAACTTAAGAAACCTGCAAAAGAAATGGGATACCATGCAGTGCTTTAACAGCTTCATTTGCTTCTTCAGGAGTGCTGAAGCAAACAAATCCAAAACCTCTGCTGATTCCTCTTTCATTTCGCATGATTATGGCGGAAGTAATATTTCCATATTCACTGAAATGTTTTCGAAAATCATCATCATCAACAGTGTCTTCAACGTTCTTCACATACAGATTTGAAGCCTGGAGGGTATAAAATTAAATAAATTAGACACAAGAGTCAAATTGGAAATGAAGTACAAATAACTACAAGACTTGCCATGTTCTTCCTGATGCGCTCGTTCCTCCTCTCCTCGTATAACTGTCGCAAAAATTGTTGACGCTCTGCCTTTTTCTGAGCCCTAGCTACATACAAGGCTTTAGATCCTGAATGCCACAAGTAACATAAAGTGTCAAACTTGGTCCCAAAGGTCCACAATGACAACATCCTTTTTTGGTTGGGAAAAAGTAATTTCACTCATAAAAAATAATTTACCTAGTTGCACCCCATTCATCGCCTCCAATGCTCGTCTAGCATCATCAGGATTCTCAAAGTTCACAAAAGCAAATCCTTTTGAGTTTCCATTACTATCTTTGGCAATTGCCAGATTGGTAACTTTACCAAACTCAGAGAACTTCAACTGAAGAAGTTCTTCTGTAATATCCTGATCAAGGTTCTTCATATACAAATTAGTGTATATAGTATTAGAGTGGGGTGGAACACGTTCACTCCTTTTGATGAAATGGCTAACATATCTGCACAATTCACAAAAATATCATGTGAAGATAATACCAACACATCAATAATTTGTTATAAAGAGAAGTAACAAGGAGATCTGCACAATTTGGAACATCCAACATGTTCAATGATGAAAAAACTGAAAAGATAGTTGAAATACACAGTAAAAGCAGCATACTGAATATTTTTCTGTAATACAATAAGTAATCAGAACAGAAATAGGAAACAATCACGCACATTTGCTTGCCTCCAACATTGGAGCCATTGAGTTTCTCTAAGGCACAGTTTGCAGACTCTTGAGTTTCAAACTGAACAAATCCATATCCCTTGCTTTTTCCATCAAAAGAAATGGCTACCTTGCAAGACAAAATGGTCCCATATTCTGCAAACATTTCATGTAGCTTCACGTTATCAACTGAGTCGACCAAATTCTGTAAGAAATAAAAAGGCATGTCAGCTTCCAAGCCCGATCAAATCACAAACACAATAATAAATAATCTACGATGGAAAGTAAAAGCAGCACTAAAAGGTCGAAATCAACACTATTCGATTGCCACATATTATTTTGTGTACCTTCACAAACAAATTTCCAACCCCACTTTTTCTTGCATCCGAGTCACGACAGGACATCATGATTCTGATTGGCTTCCCATTTAATTGAGTGTGGTTCAACTTCTCAATCACCCGAATTGCTGTACAAAGAAAGAAGTATTATATTACATAACAGAAAAAACAAATATAAAAGAAAAAAGCATCATAATCAGTAACAAAATTGATGAAATCAGTAAAAAGCAAAATAATTTAAACAAAAATACTTGATTCAGACTATAGAGAAAAGTAGGTTCTGAGCATCGAACAAATGCAGAAGAAAAACATCATAATGTCATGTTACATTTCAAACAAGATCATAATCTGATTCATAAGAAATATAACCATCATCGGGAAGAAGCAGCATTGAAGTAAAGAAGCTAGAAATAAGTAATTAGAAAAAACCAGGTGTCAATTTACAAAAACTAAAACAAACCATGAATAATTTGCACATATCAATCAAATTGAACGCAGTAAACATAAACCCAGAACAAGAATTGGGGATAGATGTATAAAGCATAAACAGCAAAACACAATACGAAAACCAGAATGCCTCTGCAAGAGTGGCATTCCAAAAGTGAAAATCTACATGGGCAAACACATCCAAAAAAAACCATGCAATAAAACATAAAGGGATATATCCCCCCTTATTTCTCCCCCTTTCATGTAATAAAACATAAAGGCTGATGATGACACATTCAGTAATAACAGAAAGATACACACATAAACAGCAAAAATAATCCATTGAACCAAAAAAAGAAAAAGGAAAAAAGATACAAAGGTTAATATAAAGGAATTGCCATGGTATACCCACAACAAAAACATGCAGAATATCAACCACATAATTGATGTCAACCTTGTATTTACGTTGAGATTAATGCATGTTTTAGTCATTTTCTATGTCACATCATTTTTTTGGATTTAGCAATTCTGAAAGCGATTTCCCATAGCCTAACCTAATCACTTCAACCAAATTGAGAAATAATAAAACGTAAGAAAAAGCTTTCCCCACTTTTACCATGCTCAGTTTTTTATTCAATGACAATGCACAGAAAAGGACCTAAAACAAAACTATGCAAGAAAAACAGCATCAAATAAACATATCCAATAGAAAATCACATTAAAAAAAACAGAATTCAAAAAGCCTAAACATATTTTCCTGCAAAATGGGAATGAGAACGAAAACAGAAGCAGAGACATTCCTATTCCTTTACCTTGCCCCGGTATCAGTTTTGATGATAACACAAGAAACTTCACTCCGCAAACAAACTTACTCATATAAACAGGGAAAAAAACAAAATATACATACGAATATACCTACGCAAACATAAGAAACAAAATATAGATATCAAAACAAGGAAAAAGAGTGGTCAACGAAACTCGAACATCATTTACCCTGAAAAAGCACACAATTAGAAAAACCGAAAAACCAAAAAACAGAAGAATAACAGCCAAGAACAGAATCGGAATCCAAAACAATAACAAATAGCCATAAACTGATTGAACTTGGTGAATCGAAATATACATGGTAAAAGCCAAAACTTATGAACGGAAGGATTGACCGTTTTCTTAGATCACTTGGTTTCTGAAGTTTAAAGATGAAAAAAAAACTCCATGATAAAATCAAATACCCCATACACATAAAGAGCATAATCATATACAGACAAAAAATAAAAGATGAGAAATCCAGAAGTGAAAAAAACAATAGCCAAAAGAAGCAAACGACGAAAGACGAGAAAGGAAAAAAAAAAATCGCCGTACCTTGGTCGGAAGTCTTGAAGTTCACGTAGCCGTAGCCGAGCGACCTCCCGGTGATGGTGTCCCTGCAGAGGCGGACGGACACGAGCTCCTTCTCCTTGGAGAAGAGGTCGAGCAGGGCCCCCTCGCCGACGTCCGCCTGCAGGTCCCCCACGTACAGCGCCACCGATTGCGCCACTGCCGCTTGTGGTGGTGCCTCCATTGTCCGATCGGGAGGAGGAGGGGGACACTAGGGTTGGGAGAGGAGGAGGAGCGGACGAGGAGGAGCAGCGGAGGAAGAGGAGGAGGAGAGAGAGAAGCGGACGAGGACGATGGATCGGTTTGATTTTGTTACCACCGGAGTAGGGGGGGATTTTGCATGGGGCGCGGGAGTTCTGGGCCTGATATTGTGGGGCCGATTTTGTGGGGCCCAGATTTTGTTATCTGTAGGCGCCTTTTTCTGCTTTTTTTTGTCCCCATTCCCTCTTTTCTCTCTGTATGTAAAGGGAGGGTGGGGAGTTTTTTTATTGTTATTATTTTTAAATTCTACATCCCTTAAAATTCGAATCTGCAACTCTGTTTTGTTTAAAAATTGAGATCTTACTTACCGAATGATTTGGTATTTCTTCTTCTTCTTTTTCTTTATTGAGCTTGTTGTTCTTTAGGTTTTTTGTACTTGTGATCTTGTTGAGTTTTTTAACTCAACTTGTGTTTTTGGATGCTGTTTAATAGTAAACAACTGATGTAATGTACGTGTAATTGGACATTTGGTTACACTATCAATGTAGACCGAGCATGCCTATTTGCACGTGTTGTTGTTTTAATGCAATTCAGCCTTCTAAAATATATCAGAAGAGAGTACCTGGACCTTCCAAGTAACGTACCTGAGCTTACGAGAAATGGTCTGCAATTAAAAAGGACTTCCATGCCAATAATGCATTTTTTTTTTTACAAATCTGTAATTTTTTATTACTATGTCTAGAATATCGCTGTGTGTTGGACCGTTGGTCTACAACTCTAATGGGCCAGTGCTTAACTAACTTTATTCTATTGTGTATTGACTGGGTCCCACATAGCTGGCACATCACACGCCTGAATGTTGACGTGATCTTGGCCTTACACGTTTCCAACGTGTTTCTAGGAGTTTTTGTATAAATTTGAGTGTTTGTGTTGTTTACCTCCTTTTTGCCTCGTGATCACGTGTTATGTTACATCAAGAAAAGGTAAAAAAAAAAAAAAGGTGTTATACCACACGCATGATGCCGACGTGTTCCATGTAGAACTGTGAAATGAATCGTGTCGTGTATTTATCGTGTCGTGTATAAACATGTATACTATACATATATGTTAAACTTAAACACGATCCATTTAATTATCGTGTATCTAATACTAAACCCAAATACGAATTGTTTGTTAGTATGTATACACGACATAACCCGTTAAGTACACGTTTAATATTTACGCGTTTGTATACGTAGAAAAATCAAAGACAAATCAATAAATCATGAAATCAATCATTCAATAATATTTCATAAATTCCATTGTTCCATACGTTAATATCATAAGTCTACAACATATCATACACATCCACTATTCAAAATAATGAAAGTTATAATCTATATACATGAATAGGTAACGTGTACTTATTAGTTTTTTTACTTTAGACACGAAAACGACCCGTTTAAAAATCGTGTTTACCTGATAGACACGATAAATACACGAGACATAATAAAGGTAAACCCAAATACGATTATATCGTGTCGTGTTCGTGTCGTGTTATCGTGTCGTGTCAGAAATTAACTCCATGCCTCCATCCACACTCGTATATATCATGCACTTGAGTGCATAAATTTACGTGTGCTTGCTGTATAAGTTGTTGCCTTTTTTAGTTGTTTTTTATTCGAAATTGAGTGGCCTTAAATATTGTTGCAACGACATAAGGGCAATAGTTAGTGACTTAATGATGATTATTTTGGGATATTTTGAAGATATTATATCTTAATATATTTTAAGAATATTATATCTTAATATATTATTTTAAGATATTTTAAAGATATTTTATCTTTTCGTTTACTATGTGTTTTTCCTATTTAACGAGAGAAACTATATACTTATTGACAGTTATTAATGATATTATTTTCTAGTTATTAAAATTAAGTATTATTTGTGATTAGGATTGGAGTTTCAATTACGTGAATATTAAATCCAGTTGTAGTTCAATTTTGTTATCTTTGTTTAGTCCCACATCAATTTAGTATTAAAGCAAACAATGACCTACCTTTGAAAAATCAAAATCCATCACTGTTTTCTTGCTTATATTGTCAACACTACCATTGTCGCAATACCATTACTACAGTACCACCACACCATTGTAACCATTCTCGTAGCATTTTCCTCTATTGTACGTCACAATTACTGTCACCGCGTTTTCCCTCACACTGCCAGTAAATCTTCAACACCACTTTCACAGCTTTCATTCGTGCTACCGTTATCGTCCACCCATCCTTCATGTCAACCTAAGAGGACTACGGAGACAACGAACAAGGATATTAACATTTTATCAATATTTTGCATAAAAGTTTAGGATTCTCTTAAATTTGCAAAACTTGAAGAAAGGACCCTAAACTTTTAGAGATTACACAAAACTCTAAAACAAAAAAAGAGTTCTTTTTGACATTAAGGGACGATATTACAATCTTTACTGAATCTTGATTTACATTGATTTCAATGTAATTAGATATTTATGCAATCCTTTATTATTTTCACAACTCATAAAATTATTTGTGCCTATATTTTCATATTTTCCTTATTTATGTTCATACTAATTAGATTATACACATATTAGTACTCGATTGCTTGTACTTTCTTTCTTTTATATGTTTGTATTCTGTTTAGTTTAATTATTTGGTGTATAATTTGTTGATGTTTTAGCATATTTGAATCTTCTTTTAACTCCTTAGCATCACACTTTCCGCTTTACCATCATTCTTTTAAGAATGAACTTAATAGAATCGATGATAATATCTTAATAATAAGTGATTAAACTTCTCTACTCTTCCAATATATGAAATTTTTGTAAGGTCAAATTATATTGACAGATCTACATGTCAATGTTGTAGGATGTGTTTGAAAAAATAATAATGATATATAGAATTACGATTGTGCTACATCATTTCATACATTTTTTAAATGTGGAATTAAAGTTTGCAAAGTCATCATCCATAAGGCTAGTTCTTTAAATGTTGTGTTTAAAATTACTATTATTAGAATGAATTTGACATCTAAGTCTCACCCTCATTTATTGGGTTAATAGCATTACTTTTTTGATTTCTGAGAGATGCCTTATTCATATCCAAATGGATTACTATCGTGCACATATTTGGTGTGATATTCTTTTAATGAATATCAGACATATTCTTTTAGGTTTCCCATGACTTCAAGAAATGCACACTTGCCATAACATACAAAATAACACTTATATATTTATATCTCAAGGTAAGTCCTTCAAGTTACTTCTTGCAAAACCAAAGTCAAATATTTTTAAACCTTTCATAGTCAAGCAATCAGATCCTTTACTTCCAATTATAAACAAATCTCCTCAAAAACTTGATGTTAAAATTGAAGCTTAAGACAAATACGATTTTATATATAAATAAATTTATTCCCAAGAGCTATCATTCAAATCATCACAAAATATGATTAAGAGCGGAAGCATACCTAAATCTATGTAGAAATCATTACTCCTCTTTTTTAGATCTGATCTTTCAAACCACCAAGCTCCTATTACTTGCTCTTTCTTAATACGGGGGTGAGAGAAAAGGAAGGCCAAAAACTTAGGGTTTAAGGACCATGATTTCAATATATAGAAATCTCTAATATTGCATATTTCTAATTCACCCCATCTACAAAATGGAAAAATAATCTAATGGTCTCTACACATATTAACCCACACCACTTAAAATGTTAACTAACTTAACCCAAAAATCAAATAGATCGTTAGAATGAGTCTAATAAGAAAACAGACTACAATACTTTAATTGATTTTATATTAGTTCATATATTACTGAATTTAACCCAATAATCTCTCACTTGAGCCGCAGATACGATTAACAATTAAAGTATTAAAACTTTATGAGCTTCAAATGACTATTTTAACCAAGACATCTTACCATCCGATCCATAAATTGTACCAACATAGGATCAAAGAGGTTTTCATTACTTTAGATGTAATTCAACCAATAATAGTCATTAATGCTAATACAACCAACGACTTGGATCAAGTGTGGATGTATAACATAGAATTTAAGCGAAGTGATCTAAATACGTTCATATTCAAATGGTCCAACATTTAACGAGATCAACATAAATATCCAAAATATAAATAATCCAAAACCTTATTTCAGCAGAAAATAATGTATACAACAACAAAGTATCCAAATATAAATTCCCACTAAACCAAAACATTATCAAATGGTACAACACCCATATGAGCAACATACTCATGAAAGACTATGGGTGGTAGTCCTTTAATAAGTGGATTCACAATCATGGAGTTTATCCCGGTATGCTCTATAAACAACTGATCATTCTAGATTCTTTCTTTCACAACTAGAAACTTAATGTTTATATGTTTAGACTTTGGAAAGCTCCTATTATTATTGGAGTATAGCACTGTAAATTTATTGTCACAACATAATTAAAGTGATTTTTCAATTTCATTTACAATCTATAAACCTATGACAAAATTTCTTAGCCATATTTCCTGATTGATTGTCTCATAACATGTTATGTACTTAACTGTCATAGTAAAAGGAACTATAAGTGTCTACTTGACACTTTTCCATGACATATAGCTCCTCTTGCTAGTAAATACACTTAACCTCAAGTGGATCTACGACTATCTTGGCATCCAACAAAATCAAAGTTAGAATAACTATTGATCTTCAATTGATCCGATTTCCTATGCATAAGTACGGAGTCTTTTGTTCTTTGTAAATACCGTATGACCCGTTTAACAACTTTCTAATGATCCATACTTGGATTACTTAAGTATCTTCCTAACATGTCAATAATGTACGCAAGATCTAGATGCGTACAAACCTAAACATACAGAAGACTTCCAACTGCCAAGCATATGAAATTTTCTGTATTTTCTTATGTTCAAAATCATTCTTAGGACACTATTTGACACTAAACTTGTCTTCTTTAGCCACAGGAGTATTTCTTGGCTTGCACCTACTCATGCCATGCCTTTTAAAGATTTTTCAATATAGTTCTTTTGAGATAATTCAAGAATACTTTGAGAACGATTTCAAAGTATTTAGATTTCAAATACAAAAGAAACTTTACCAAGACCTTTCATCTCAAATTTATTTGAGAAATTTTTTTTAGTATCTATAAATAAGTCCATATCATTAGTGGCAAGAAACATATCATCAACATACAAGATTAGGAAAATACATTTACTCCCACTGAATTTATAGTATACACAATCATCTACCAAATTTACCTCAAAATCGAACGAGATGATAACTTGATGAAACTTATGATACCATTGACAGGATACTTGTTTCAAATCATAAATGGACTTCTTAAGTTTGCAAATCTTTTTTTTTTTGCATCACCTAATGCAAAAGTGTTCTAACTGTACTATATAAATCGTCCTATTAATGTCACCATTGAGAAACATTGTTCTTACGTTCATTTGGTGCAACTCAATGTCAAAATAAGCAACAAATACTATAATAATCCGAAAAAAGTCTTTCGATGAAGTCGGAAGAATTTTTTTTTATAGTTAATACATTCTTTTTGAGTAAAACCCTTAATGACAAGACGAGCCTTATATCTTTCCACATTACCCTGTAAATTCTTATTTGTTTTAAATATCCTTTTTCAACCAATGAGTTGTGTGCCTTCAGGTAATGGGACAATATCTCAAATATTATCGTATTTCATGGAGTTAAACTCATCATTCATGGCTGATTAGCTCATAATGCATATATATTTTATTCTCATATTTTATTTATTTTGTATATAAATAATGTTACTCGAGGTATTTTGTGCAAATTTTGCAAAAACCTAAGGACTTGAGAAGAATTGAGAAAAAAGAAGGAAAAAAAAAGAATAAAAGTTAAAAACGAATTCAAATGCAATCAAAGATATTTTAAAGTAGAAAAGGAAAGACATTTTTAACATAGTCTTTGCTATTTACAATCTTTAGATAGAAATATCTTGTATTCAAAATTTAAACTCAAAATTTGTATTCAAATTTATCTTTAACGTAAGAAAGTCCTTATAAATCTATAAAAGAATCTCTTGTATAGATCTTGAAAAATCAACAATCAACTTTGAAATCTGCATTCCATCAATAACTAACAAATAATCATAATATTCGAGACACTTTTCTTTGTAGGATCGACCCGTACTTATCGTCGTACTGTTTTGTATACTGTGTACTTGCGATTAAGTAAAACATATATAAATCAATGGTATCTATCCACTTTTGAGAGTCGAAATTATTGATTACTTAATAGATATTGATTGGATCATTATTCATCAAATCATTATCAACTTGATTACTTAATAGACAAATATTTCTCGAGAAATATGATATAATTATCTAAAATCGCACTTCTACGTTCTCACTAACATATCATTGAATCTATTTATATTATTTTTACTTGTAGGTTCCACGACGCCACGTCATAGAAAGCCAGTTCTACCACATGTGCTACCTTCTGTTGTGAGTAACAGTGCAACGTCAGGGCTTGTCCGACGGTAACGTCAGGGCTTCTATCGTGCGTTACCTTTTTAATGGATTAGGAGACTAATTCGTGGAAATACTTACCCTTTTTCTTTTTAATTAAGGTATCCAAAAGAAATCGAGTACAAGAGGTTACAAGTTCAAATAAGTAATTGGATAATGTGTAACAAAAACAATCCATGCATGGTTAATCTCTCTCTCTCTCTCTCTCTTTCTTGTGTTTGTGAAGAAGATTAAGAAGGGGAAGCTATATGTGTAGCTTTCTAAAACATTAAATTTAAAAGAACCTTGAATTAGTAATCTAAGTTTTCTGGATTAGGTGCAAAAATGAATTACATTATTTAAAAAAAAGTGTGGAATTGCACGCAAAACTTGTGCATATTTTCCAACAATATGTAAAACTCAAATATTACGTTTGACTGTAATGTAAAACTCAAGGTTCCTACACAAATTTCCAACTAATTAATACATCTCGTGTTTAATTAAGGTTGATACTTGAATCTCCTAACTAAAATTAATAAAGATCATAAGCTTGTATACAACCGTAGGGGCCAAACTAGTGTGGTGTACGGTAGGATTCTCGTATAAACTGACCTTGATAGATTAATTAACTTAAGTTTCTATTTTATGTCGTTTTCTCTCAATAGAAAATGTTTATGATGTTTTGTAGCGCGGATTGCAGAGACATGTGTTGGTCTCTCAATAATTAAGCAAATACATAATAAATTTTTTTTTTGTGACGTGCCATTCTTTCATGTAATCATATTTTCGTGTTCACTAAGCGATGTTCTTCTATTCTATCTTGACATTATTAAAGTGCCATGTCCATTGATATTACCATTTTGTATTTCCAAATCAGAAAGTCTCCACTTAAAAACCTTCTCTAGTATTGTTCCGAATGCAAAGGTGGCCGAGGGTTTAAAAAAAAGGGAAGAACATTACACATTCTCTCTACCTATTTAAATAAACAAGAGAGACTGCAAACACCCGTTTTGAGGAGTATGGAATGAAAATAATCTAGTTCTATACAAATTAGGGGTGCATATATATATATATATATATATATATATATGTGGTTAGATTTGATTTGGTTCTGATAAAAACCATGAATCAAACTAAATTTATCGGTTTTGATTATATTGGAATTGAATCAAACCATGTAGGTACTTGGAATCAAATTGAACTGAACTATTTAAAAATCGATCAGTTCGATTCGATTCAGTTCTCAGTTTTTAATCTAAATATCTTTTAAAATATAATTCAACAATATTATTAAAAAATAATTAATGAAAATTGCGATCAAGATTAACATTTACAACCATAAAGGTAGATTATTATGCATGTTGTCTCTAACTTTATAAACTTATAATCCAATTAAGATTATCTTGGTTTATAATTAGTCCATAATGGTTACAAGTGTCATCATAATCTAGTCTATTATAAACTTATAATCTAGTTTGTAAAAAATGCCATTCATTTACGTAAATAAATGTAAATCGATTGATATAAATGGAAAGTACAAAACCATTCAACTATTACATGAAATGAAATGAAATATGTAAGCCAGTAACAAAGTACTGGGTCAACAATCCAATCTCCATTCATCTATTTAGAATACCTATTTCAATTTTCAAATGCATTATACTAAAGATAAATCAAACAAAATTAAGTAAAAACAATAAATATCCTGTGAACGAATGAATGGAGATTTAAATCTATTTAAGAAAATATATTATCAAAAGTAAACTTAAGAAAATACACTATCAACTAATGGTAGATGAACAGTAAACATTTAAATGCATTTAATCTAGTGGTAGATAACTGATGGAGATGTATAATATTTATATATATATAATATATTACTATATAGATTAGTTCTTAGTTCGATTCGATTAACCATACTTAAATAACGAAGAACGATTCTAAAATTTGAGAATCTAACCAAACCATTAAACAAATCTAAACCAAATCATAAAAAAACGATTTGATTCGGTATGATTAATTGATTTTAATTGAACTATGTGTACTCCTAATACAAATCATATTTTTCATGTTTAGAGTTAACCAAGAAAATGAGAGGGCGAGAACATCAGGCTGATAGGAGAGAGAAAGGGTTCTAAGAAGTACACAACAGGGAAGAGAAAAGGAAAAATGGTAATGTTTGAACTTCTGAATGAATGGCTTTAGACTGAAGCTGATACAAGCCATTAGGTTTTTAAATAAGAGGTTTATAAGAGACGTATAAGGGAGCAATCGTTTTGTTAACGGTAAATTATATTTTAGGGGGGATTTATACATCAAGAAAGCACTGGATTTGATTTGGACGGAAAGTATCCTAAACTTTGTCTCGATTTTAAGTTTAGTACCTAAACTTTAGAACAGGACAGATTGATTCCTAAACTTACTCTCGTTTTACTTCTTTCTACACACTTGTAAATACATTCGATAGTAAGTGACATCATTATATAAATTATATGATGAAAATACTCATCCTAATGCGTTATATCATAAATGTACATGCAAATTAACCTCGAGAGGAGGGAAAAAAGAATTCGCCGATAACAATGTGTGTGTGTCCCCCTTTTCCGTTCAAGATCATATTAATACACACCCAAGATGAAAGAACACGTTACCCATCCACTGCATTTCGAAACTCCGAAGGCATAAAAAATGCACACATTTCATAAAAAACTGCAATATATATGCAATCTTTATATCTATTTTCTGTGGTTCAAATTCAGGGCCTTCGCTTATACAAGCAGGCACTATTGTACACTATCAAATAGTTGAAACAGAAGAGACCCAACTAAGTATGCTCTATACTGTACTAATAAATGATATGCTGAGGACTGAAAATTTACATCACAAGATACGTTACCAATGAACACAAATCGGTGGAGGCAGTAATTTGAAGCAGGCATAAATAAAGAATTAGAAATGCTGACCACATTTTTTACAGATGTAAGATGGAAGACAAAAAGGTATGCACAAATAGAATCATGACGCCAAAAAGTATAGGGGTGTAGTGAGAATTGAGTGGTGAGCTATTACTACTGTACCCTCCTGCGCTGACAAATTCACTCTTCTTGCCGGAAGATATTGATGAAACATTAACAGGTAAAGAACCTGAAACAAAATCAGGAGGGGTTTAGAGTGTAAGTATTCTAGATTTGATAAGAGGGAAACTTTTGTCAGAAACTGTGATACTTACAATCATAGTTGACCCAGCCAACTCGCTGACCGACAAGATCATAGATGAATATCTTGTCTTTAAGAACAAGGTCTGCAAAACAGACAACATCGACTGGAATTTAGTTTTGTCATAATTAATACATACTGTTACTTTAACACTGGTTCTTGATTGTGACATGTGACAATTATTTTCTCATGTTACCTGAATATAAATTTTTAATACATTACTTAATACTGATCAGAACGAAACCAATGAGCTGTGGAAACCAATAATTGCAAAACATGCAAGACAGAATTCCTAAAGATAGGCAATAAGCAGAATGCAAAAGTCTCAGGCCCACAAACCTCCTAAAATGGTGATTCCTTGACCTTCATTTTTCTGCCACCCAATACACCAAATGCTAGCATCATGCTGTGAATAAAAAAAAAATTGCTCCAGTCAGGAATGCTGTTGTATAATAGCATATTAAGTGAATATGCAACAGAGTGGGATTGATCCAAAATTAAATTGCCACGGATACGAAAGCCATACAAACAGGAAGAACATGCAACAACTTACAACAGAACCCTGCTGCAGAAGATAGTCTTGTGGCTTCAATGCCATGGATGCTTTTCCCTCAAAAGTTAGTGTGACAGGAGGGAATACATCCTCAACCCTGGAATTGAAAAAACACATCATAACATATATGCAGTTCCATTTATAAACAAGCACACATATGAGAGAAGTTGACAGGCTAAAGGCTTAATGAAAATACCTGCTGGAAGTGACAAAGCACTGGTTTCCTTTAGAAACAAATGCACTCACTGATTGTGAGACAGAAGCAGTTATCTGCAAAGAACAAAGAAGAGCATAAGATGAAAGAAATAACACCCAGTCACATGCATAAAAACAATATCGCACTATCCTAAATAAGACAAGTAATTTATGCCTTACCATCCTAAATTAGACTAGTATCACACTATTAGTAAGTATCACATGTATAAAAACAATATCACACTATCCTAGATAAGACAAGTGATTTATGCCTTACTTGCCTATACTAGAATAGTAAGTAGGAATATGAATGAGATCAGAAGAGAGATTTAATGTGTTAAATGAAGAATTAAACCTTTGTTTGCTTCTTTGGCAAGATAACAGTAATCAACATGGAACACATATATAATTTGGAAACAAGTACAGCAACATCAAAGCAAAAATAGTGTATGTTCAGATGACTTTGTAAATCCCATGTATAATACTAAAGAAACTTGCAATAGAGGCCAACGATTGTGAATGACTTACAGCATTGATAAAAGGATCATATGCTTGGTCAGCTAGGTAAGCCAATGTAGTCCCAGAATCAACAATGGTTCCTTGGGAATTTGATGTAGCAAAAACAGATGAAGCAATAGGCACCGTTTGTCCATTAACAGCAATGCTTTGCATATTCAAATTGTAATGAGACCTGAAAATTTTATAACAGGCAAATTTAGCAACAACTCCAATAATTTAATATATCAAAATTGAGAACTGCTGCTGGAATATTAGAAAGATTCCAGCAGAGAAAGACTTCGATAGATAGCAGGGAACTGAAACATAGGCACTTAAATTCTGAAAATTATATTCTGTACAAAGAAACCACATAATTGCAACAATGTTAATGAGCTTATCACATAAACAGCCTTCAATTCCACATAGAACATTATTAAAAAGGGGAAGAAAATTAGACGAATGTTTTAAAATAGAAATAGATCAAAGGACATGTTGCATTTACCTGTTTGCTACCTTAAATTTTCTTCTGAAGTCGCTTATGGTCAAAATAATAATAATCTGGATCTGCTGTCTAGTTCTCCAGCATTCCTAGTCCCAATCTTATCAACTTATCATGCAGATTACACTGAAGAGACTATAAAAGACACACTCTCCATGACATCTGCCACTATATTCATTGTCCAAAAATTCTAGAAGCGGATGCTTCTCCAAATCTTGGCAATGGAAACCCCCAAAAAATCAGTGGAGTTGGTCCAAAATCTAAAATATCAACTAGGTGCTACATTCAATTTGCAGAAATCTCTTCTATTTCTATGTTGGCACATGAAGGTATGCCTTATGCATGCGTTGTTCATTTTTTTAATGAAGAAAATTGTTGTTGGAATTGATAATGACAAACCTCAAAGGAATATTTTGGCCAATGTTTCTACATTATCATTGTTCAAGAAAATAGCGGCAATAGATAGAGTACAATAGGAAAAACATAGTCATACTTGGAAAAAAATATAAACATGGAGTGCTTTTGATTTGCACTTGCTTAGATGCACATAAACCTTCTCTTATTGTGGTAATGCAGTGACTTGAATATTATGAAGGGGACCGTGCCATAAATTGTAGAATGTAGATAATGGCAGTGCAGTGACTCCAGTCTTATAAAGGGGACTTCACCATAAACTTTGAATGAAGATATGGTTGATCAGCATATTTGGTCATTATTAAAAAACAGAAACAGTCGACTTGGCAAAACAAACATGTGGAGTTACTCAAATAAAACAATACTTCATTATAGATGACAGATTGAACAACCAGTGAGAAGAAATACAAGAGTTAGAAAGAAGGGCCTAGCATGTAAGGCTTCAAACAAAGCAACTTCAAATGAAACATGAATTATGTGACACATTCAGAAATAACTACACAAAAAAGATGACTAGGAGAACTTACTGGCCCTGAACAAGTGGGGTATAGACAATACCCGGTTCAACAATCTCACCAAGAACCAATATGCCTCCACCATTATCTGCTCCTTGTAAACAATGAGAAAACACTTTGGGAGCCACCCCAATAGAAGACAGCTGGGAAATGACGGACAGCTCATGCTGCCCAAACCCAAAAATCCCATCAACTGCACGATCAGTCTTGGTTAAATCTCCAGACAGTGAGTTGCTACATCTGTTTTGGAAAGCAATTAAAAAATACAAGTTTTTAGCACAATATAATACATAAATAGAAAACGTTAAAATGGGAGTTGTATATATCCATATTTTTTGTATTTTCTTCTATATTTTAAAAATCAAACTATTTCATAATTTAATCCACTTCAAATTCTACAATATACTTTAATTTCATAATTTTTAGAGCTAAGTTTACTGTTGAATAATGCATTCAAATTCAATGGCTGAAATTTGTTTTAACATTCAGAAAATTTGGGAGCTTAAGATGAAAGAGTTATGAAACTCAGATTGCAATGAAATTTTAAATTTTTAATGACATATACTTTATACTATCCTAATGTAATCTATATGGCTAACTCTTTTTATGTAAATTAAAAATTGAAAAACAAGGTGTATACAGCCAACTTAGCTGTATACATGCATACTTGTTATGGTCGTTTTTATGCACAAAAGCAACTTCCAGGTTACTTACATGTCATCATTTAAGTGTAGCTTTTAACGATCTAAGCCTAAATGACCTATAACAACCTTAGAACTAATAATCAGGCTTAAAGTTTATATGGTAGTTGATTATAGTATTTATTTAGCCACCCTCTTCTTTGTCTAAGAAATATGAGAGTAAATATTGAAATGTTACAATATCCCCAAGTTGAATATCTGACATCCACAATCATAACTAAGTAATGTAGGATTCTGGAAGTAACTCCTATTCTTTTGAGTATAACATTTAGTTCTCACACTTCTAATTAGTCTAGACTTTGATATCATTCATAGCGATCCAAGTCCAATTGACCCATAACAATATTAGACCCAACAATCAAACCTAAAATGCTAGCTAGAACCATAACATCTATTGTTTTATCACACAATCTCTAGGTACACTTGCTTCAAACCTCAAAGAACTTCTAAATCGATGCTTGTTAAAATTCAAGTTGTTGCAATTGCAACATGATTGTTGTAGGATGGATGGACTAAATATCTAAATGCAGCTTTGATTGCGACTTATGAGTTTGGACTTGGAAAAGGTAATTGATTTTTTTTCTTTCATATGCAAGAAAGAGAAGGATGCACCACGCATATATAAATATCAAAATTTTACTTATGAATGTTTACAATGCCATGTTTTAAGAGATGGATATACCTCCATACCTGTACTCTAATAAGAAGACCTTAGGTATTGAACTTCTAGTTTCCTTTTTTTACTAAATCTCATGTAGGGCTTAACTATAGATTATTCAAATATGAAATTACAAGGGTAGTTATCTAAAAACTTAAATGGCTGAGGCATTACTAACTTAGCATTAGCAAGCTTATTAGGAAGCAGAAGTTAAGGTTTTCGGTTTGGCTAATTTTCTTTTATCTATTTGATGTGTTTGTCTTTTTCAAAACTTACGTGGCTTGCAATGAAATTCCAACATTTGCAAATCAGTGCTTATCGTCATTACTTAACATGAATTAACTATTTGAGGTGCTATTCTATACGTTAGAATAGTCTCATATTGAAAATTGTGAAAATTGGACTTATGGTCATAGATGGATTCCTCCATATATTGTCAATTTGTTTTGAGTTATAAAACTATATTTTAACATGGTATCAAAGTTAAAGAGACCCAACTCAAGTTCACACACATCCATCTATGTCTAAAAAAGACACTTGTTGTACGCGTAAAAGAAGCTACAAATGAGAAAAGTGATGAAATAGTTCCATATTAAAAACTGAGAGGATTAAACTTGTGATTATATATAGATGAACTCTTTCATTTGTTTTGAGTTTAATGTCCATAGTTTAATACTATACATCTAGCCTTTTGAAGGAAAAAGTCACCTAAACGATAGGTACAAGGTCACAAAGGATTTTACAAATCATCTGCCTGTAGGAATAAAATCTACGAAATCTTATTTAACAAATCAACTATGAATTATCTCATTTACCCGAAGATTACTTCAGCTGATGAGTTTAACGTCCTTCCATCTCCAATAACAGTGTCAAAGTGCATGGTATCTGAAACGTAATATCCAGATGTTCCACTTCCATCACCATACTGGAATTGATACCTGCATGGTGAATTCTTACTTGAAGAGTTACAAGTTGATTCTGATGTTTGGATACCATAGCTGCACCTTTGATCTGAGCAGGATATGATTGAGGCCGATGAAGAACTTTGAGTGTCAAAGAATTCAAGTTTGATCTGTAAAGAAAGTGAACCATAGCAATTAAATGACAGCACATGTAGAAAATTTTCTCATTAGCATACTCTTGGATAGCTTAAGTGCTAACTTGCTACATGTTAATAAAAAAAATGGAACAACAATAGTCCTGAAGTCCTAACAGGAACAAGCCCAAGGAAAAATTGGCACAGAGAATGTTACAATACATTGAGGCCACTGATTGTAGGACAGCCAGTGCAAGCGCTGCAAGACACCCAGAGGACATCACTTCCTGTATCGATTTGGACATAGAACTCCTTTGACGGATTACCCAGTTTCACGCGGGTGAAGTACAAACTAGAAAAATGAACCCATGATCAGACATGAAAACAATGACTAAATTCAATGCAATGAGATTGCAACAAACATCAACAGTAAGAATAATAAAGAAAGTTAACAGAAATACAAACCAATTCAATCCCAGAACCAAAATCACCAATTCTTACAGAACAAATAAACAAATTTTAACCACATAATTACACAATTACGCTAAAAAACTACAACTATGAAAGATGTAAAGAAGAAGAAACAACAGGAGAAACATTAAGCACACACAAAATGCATCGATCTTTACCACAGCAGACCCCAATTAAAAGTTAAAAAAACCAAGCTTTCATCCAGAGGTAGCACTCACCCAACGGTGAAGGGATTTGCCGACCCTTCCACGGGAAAATCAACGACACCAGGACCTTCCGGAGACGTAGGAGACGAGACTTTCACTTGCCCCAACCTTCTCCGCTGCAGTAGTCGTCCATGGCGCACTCTGTCCCTGGACTTTAGCGCGTTGAGCTCACCACCCATGGGGAAAGCTCTCTCAAGTGTCATCATCGTCTGAAACCCAAAACAGGTGTCCGCAACCACCAAGAGTAGCAGCACCACCGTCGCCGCCATCCGTGGCTGCGGTGGCATTTCTCCTCCAAAGCTTGGGAATACAGGGGAGGGGGGGTGTTTACTTCTTGTGTGGAAGAGAAAATTCACAGATTTTGTGGCGATTTCTCAATCTCTGGGCACAAAAGATCGCTGCTTTATTACCCAGAGATGAACAGAAGGATCGAAAACCCACAAATCCTATCGATTTCTTCAACAAAAAGAGGAGAAATCGTGAGAATTTGGTCTCTTTCTTTATTCTACAGACGACGACGACGACGACGACGAAGAAGAAGAGGAAAATTTTCTAGAGAGAGAGGAGGAGGAGGTGGAGAAGGGGAAGGGATGACGTGGGAATGAAATGGTTGCTCCTGCCTTCCACCTACGCCACTTCTGCTGTTCCTCCTCCGCGTCTTGTTATCGTTTATGTTCTTCTTTTTCAATTCTACTACCGTGTTGGTTTTCTTGATGTTGGTGGTCTTCTTTGTTGACTGGGTTTTAGGCGTCTGAGGCGAGCAGAAGAGTTGCCATTGATGACGACGACGACGATATGGCAGGAGACTTTGAATTTTTCTTTCTTACTGGGACAATATAATAAACGTTCCAAGTAGACGTACGCGGTAAGCCGGTAACCACTTTCCTCACTGATTAAGGAGGAGACTCCGCTAAATGATGCCAAAACCCAACGCAACTCTAGCAGTGATAACTGCCAACTACCTTCTAATTTTTAGGCTTCAAGATAGAAGCACACTTAAAACCCAGTCTTACGTGATCCTCCCCTGATTTTATTTAAGATAAAGAATGTGATATGTAGATAAGTGCGACCATAAGGTTTATGATTCTTAAAAGTAATTGTTAGGTACACCGTACACCTACTAGAAGAAAAAAATGAAATACGAATAAGAATATCACTGTATCAGGAAATAGGAATGTGGGGGGGGGCGGGGGGAAGGATAAATTTTCATCAATATTTCAGTGGCAGCATACCAAAGAGAGTGCACTAGGGAAAAAGGATAAATGTAAAAATGAAAACAAACTTGACTTGAAGCAAAAAAAAAAAAAGGATACATCAAGGTTGTTGAATCAGACAAGTATCGGCAAAGCCGATCAAACGATGACAAAATAGTTGAGACTTTTCTTCTAGTTTATGAAATTTGAGAAAACAATAATAGTATAAAAAAAATGATGAGCCTTTCAAAGCCAGCGATGAATTGATACATGAGGACCAGCCTCTGTGGATCCTCTCGTTTCCAGAACGAGTAGAACCAAATCAGTTGTGAACTATTTATATTCCTGAAAAATCCAATTCTGTAAAAATGGAATATGTTGAAAAGGTTCCAAATCTCCAAATATAGAGTGAAGTACGAACAATTAGGCCACCACATTACCATATCATTCATTCCATCCAATCTATCTCTGGTAAATAATATTGCAGTTTCCTTTGGTGGGCTGCAACAGAGTACAAGTACAATGTTTCCTTCTCCTTTCCTTAACTTCTTTTTTTTTTCTCCCCTTTCACTTTCTTCCCACTTTTTAATTCTTATTGAGTGGTCAAAGTTGGAAAGGAAAAGATTTCTTCTGGCATTACATCAGATGGACGGCGATGTGTGTAACACTATGGCCAATAATTGTCTTTCTTCCGATGGAAGTCATGTGGAACACAATCTTTTTGTGTCTCATAGATGTGCAAATTCAATTATATAGACTTCCACTATTTCTTCTTTTCTTCTTTTTTGGAAGGTTGCGACATTGTTTTATTTGTTCATTAAAAGTTGATGGCCATCATACATACCCAGGAATGCCAAAAGCATTAACTTGCTTCAATTCACCAGTAGCATCAAATCTTATAGAAGTAACATCGAATCTTACAGATGACTTATTAATTTCTTAAAAAATATGGGAAAAAAAAAATCAAAATATTCAATCCATCTGTCCGCTTCATGATCTACAAAATACTTTAACTTGACATTAATGTTTAGAGAATTGTACGAAAAATAACTACAACTACGAATTTTTTTTTTAAATGAAAGAATCATGATAATCCGGTTACAACGAAACGATACATTCCGCGCCATACGTACACCAATAGCTCAATTTATTAGTTAAAAACTTTTAAAAAAAATTTAAAACTTAAAAATTGAAATGTCCACAACAATAATTATCAACTGTTTTAGTTTCCTAAATCTCCACAACAACATTGAACTCAAGAGTAAAATCCTCTAAAAGATTATTTCAGCTTTCATTGTTTTTTTTAATTTTTGGCAAAAGCAGAAATTGACATCGGATTTATTAACCGAGACAATCTAGAAGCTTCGATGCATGTTATAAAACCATGCGCGCGGAGAATCAATGGAACACGCATCAGGAGATGAACTTGCTCAATGGTAAAGTGACATGCAATATTTGATTATATATTCACTATCGTGAAGTTGTTGGTCTCTGAAGTTATTTCTTTCTTGACATCAAATTAATTAATCAACATGATGGTTTGACGTTGGTGTCTTCTCCAAGACTTCAAATTAGTTGGCTCTCATTTGAAAAAATATTAGGGATGGGTATTCAAACTGTCAAAGCCATTAATCAAATCAAATCATTTTTAATGATTTAATTTGAATTTTTAGGTTTATTGATTTGATTCAATTTGAAATATTTCTAAGTTGAACCATATGATTTTGTTTATGATTCTATAGACAGTTTAACCGAATTGAATTGAAACGAACCAATAAGTTATATATGTACATTAAATATTGAAATACAATATTAATATTTGTAGCATACTAACATGTTACATTACATGGTAACATTATATTAATATATGTAATATACTTATATTATATTTAAAAGAAATCTAATTAACATTATATTAAAATAATATAACTATATAAGAAACCTGAGTATCTAACGATTAACCGAATATTTGTATCATATTTCACTTTCTTGTTTGTTATATAGAAAGAAGGAGAAAAGAAAATGTATCAACATTATATTATTTCTGTATATTTTATTTAATGAATAAACTACAAATTCAATCGAACAAAATAGATTTTAAGTGATTCAGTTTAGTTTGGTTCCAGTATATAAAATAGTTCGATTCGATTAATTTTTTTTTTTTTGTAAACGGTATTCTATTATCAAATAAGTCAATACAGAACAACATAAGTCGATTCGGTTAACTATAAATTGTTCAAATCAATCTTTATGATTTGGTTTAAGGTTTTACATCAAATCGAAATGTACCCACTTCTAGAAAATTCTACGTGTAGTTAACTATAAATGTGTTTAGTTGCACTTCTATAGGATGCGAGATTCTATACTTTGTAGGATTCGACCTTTGATTTTATTTCTAGAAACTAACTTCTACTAGGATGTGTAGAATCTTACATGACTAAAAGGAAACATGTAGATTCAAGACTTTAACATTAGTGTCAATAGTCTAATTTACTCTTCTTCAACTTTAACTTTAAAAGACAAAAGATATTACATCATTCTCTCATATATATATACTAATGTATATAGTATTGTCATAATTGAAAAAACTCAACATTATAAGAAGAATTACTAATTCAAGCGATTGAAGTAACAATTGTTGCCACAGAGACAACCCACTACTTCTAATAGAAGCATCGTAGGACTAGCTTCTAAAGAATCCATGTTTAATGTATGTTTTCATGTGAGTGAAGTTAAAACTTGTACCAGAAGTTGTGTTTTAATATCTTAATTATTTTGAATTTTTTTAAAAAATTCAAATCGTAGGATCTGATCAAAAGCTAAACCCAACATACCTTACTAATGTCAAAGCCATTAATCAAATCAAATCATTTTTAATGATTTTATTTGAATTTTTAAGTTTATTGATTTGATTCAATTTGAAATATTTCTAAGTTGAACCATATGATTTTGTTTATGATTCTATAGACGGTTTAACCGAATTGAATTGAAACGAACCAATAAGTTATATATGTACATTAAATATTGAAATACAATATTAATAGTTGTAGCATACTAACATGTTACATTATATGGTAACATTATATTAATATATGTAATATACTTATATTATATTTAAAAGAAATCTAATTAACATTATATTAAAATAATATAACTATATAAGAAACCTAAGTATCTAACGATTAACAGAATATTTGTATTATATTTCACTTTCTTGCTTGTTATACAGAAAGAAGGAGAAAAGAAAATATATCAACATTATATTATTTCTGTATATTTTATTTAATGAATAAACTACAAACCCAATCGAACAAAATCGATTTTAAGTGATTCAGTTTAGTTTGGTTTCAGTAGATAAAATAGTTCGATTCGGTTAATTATAAATCGTTCAAATCGATCTTTATGATTTGGTTTAAGGTTTTACATCAAATCAAATCAAATCGAAATGTACCCACTTCTATAAAATTCTATAGGATGCGAGATTCTATACTTTGTAGGATTCGACCTTTGCTTTTATTTCTAGAAACTAACCTCTACTAAGATGTGTAGAATCTTATTTGACTAAAACGGAACATGTAGGTTCAAGACTTTAACATTAGTGTCAATAGTCAAATTTACTCTTCTTCAACGTTAATTTTAAAAGACAAAAGATATTACATCATTCTCTCATATATATACTAATGTATATAGTATTGTCATAATTGAAAAAACTCAACATTATAAGAAGAATTACTAATTCAAGTGATTGAAGTAACAATTGTTGCCAAAGAGACAATCCACTACTTCTAATAGAAGCAGCGTAGGACTAGTTTCTAAAGAATCCATGTTTAATGTATGTTTTTGTGATTGAAGTTAGAACTTGTATCAAAAGTTGTGTTTTAATATCCTAATTATTTTGAATTTTTTTTAAAAATTCAAATCGTAGGATCTGGTCAAAAGTTAAACCCAACATACCTTACGTATGTCAAGGAATGTATGTACCTTTTTTTTGTTATAATGTACATGCAGCTTATGTTTCCAAACAACTTAACAACCTCAGGAGGTTTTTTTATTTTTTGAAAAACCCCTAGTTGAGGTGCTTGAGAAGTTCCACTAAGCCCGTAAGATTTGGATTTATTACGAAACTTTCCTCACCTATTAACAATTTGACCTACTTTTTTGGATTGAAAGGAGATTTGAAATTACGCTTACTGTTAAGAGAAATTATAAACTCATAGTAGTTCATATAAACAGACGAAAGAAACTTCTACTTAAATCTCCAGTTTAGAGTAGAAGGGTGATTTGAAAATACTTGTTAAGGATATCTTGATGAGTTCATCCCAAATGGTAGCTTAAGTTAGTCTCAACGTGTGTTTTGAAATTTTATTCAAACAAAGAGGAGGCATACCAAACTATTGAACGACAAAATTTCTAAAATAAATTTGAAAAATACAAGATCATTATGTAAATTATTCTTTTAATTCGAAGTCGTAGACTATAGAAAAGCATGCGATTTTGTAGTCAATTTTGTTTCAAGCTATAATTTTCTTGAAAACTTGAATTCAACTTATTGTTTCATACAGACCTGACAACCATGTCATGTCATGTATCTTCGTGTTGTGTTAAAGACGTATATATCTCACTATTTAACTCTCAACCTAATCCCGACCCATCTGGCTTTCATATCTAGAAATTATTAAGTACACACTTTCATGACTTATATTACCCATAATACAAAAGCATGCTTGTACATGGAACTTCTAGGAGGTTATATATCAATTCTATTTTAACTTATGTTGGATAATACCATGTGTATTTTATAATTTGTGGACGACTATTCTTTGCACATGCCTTTCCTTATTCTTGATTTTTCTCTCTTGGTGTATTCCAAGTTTCCTTTTCTCGACCAACAACTGCATCCTTGATTTATTCCCAAACAATTAAGTAAATGTTTCGAAAGCATGATTGAAAGTGAATATATATATGTGGGTCAGTAGGTGTAACATAGCAAATGCCTTTCCTTATTCTTGATTTTTCTCTCTTGGTGTATTCCAAGTTTCCTTTTCTCACCAACAACTGCATCCTTCACTTATTCCCAAACAATTAAGTAAATGTTTCGAAAGCATGATTGAAAGTGAATATATATATGTGGGTCAGTAGGTGTAACTTAGCAAATGAGGTAGCGTTGAATGACAATTGTAGAGAGGTATATTATGATGGACTCATCTTGGTGTGAAAACGCGACCGCACAAACCCAGATGATGTGATGTGGATCCATTTAGTCCGTTGGTCCAGTTGTGGCTTATGTCAGTTTGGACGGATTAGGGTCAAGTCCACTGACCCAACAATTTCAGCTATCACCATCTAATTAAAAAAAGTCATAAACCATCTAAATCGAATCATTCTTAGTGGTTCGGTTCAATTTTTCAAATTTAATGGTTCGATTTGATTTAAAATATCTCTAAATCGAACCATATGATTCGATTTGTGGTTTTAAGAATGGTTTAACCGAACCGAATTGAACCGAATTTAATATAGATTATATATGTTAATATATATATTAATTATTAAATATTTAAAAAATTCTAAATATATAGATATCATTAACAGTTTAGGACATAGGGTTTAGACAATGCCTTCTTTTTCAGTTTTTTCCCATCTTCTATTCTCCTTCACTCAAGCCCCGTCCTCTTCTTTCCCACACTGCCATCGATCTCGCCTCCACTCCTCCAGATAGATCGAGTGATCAGGAGGCTCTCCCGACAGATCTTGCCTTCTTCTTCCCCATCTTCTATTCCTTTTCACTCAGGCCCCATCCTCTTCTCCTCCACGCTGCCGCTGTCAATCTTGCCTCCACTCCCGCCTGACAAATCAAGCTCACCGGTAGACAGATCTCCACGTCGATCCGATCTCACGTCCACTCCGGCCAAACAGATCGAGCTTGTCGCTAGACAGATCTCCACGTCGGTCTGAGTTCTTCCTCCACGCCAGTCTGAGTTCTTCCTCCACACCGAACAGATCGAGCACTCCTCCACTCCACTTCTCCAGATAGATCGGGAGGCTCTTCCTCCACGTTGGATAGATCGAGCTCGTTGCCCACTGGTCCGAGCTCGTCTCCACTCCTCTAGACAGATCGGGAGGCTCTTCCTTCACGTCGGACAAATCGAGCTTGCCGGTCTGAGAGAATACAAACAGTCTGATATGCATGAAATGTAACTTTTAACATAGATTATAATCTTCCAACAACTTATATTTCTATGTGATCATTTCAGAGCAAGAGTCAAGATTGCATACATCAGTTGCTCCCTTCATCCCTCCATAGAATAGCAACACTCTCATCTGTTTTCTTGGAGAAGCATTGATGTGTCTTATTTAATTACCAAAAGTGCACAACCTACTATGTAGTAGGTGACAAATACGGATCGAATTCCACAGATAAAAGTGTTTAAGAATCAAAGATTTATTGTCAATTATTTAAAACAAGGAGTTGAGGAAAATCTAACATTAGATTATTAGAATGCTATCAAATGAAGTAAAACCTAGGGTATTGAATCCATTTATATAGAATTGAGAATGCATAATCATGTTTATTCCCTTCCTCTCTATTGATCTAAATAACTTGATTTAATGATTCTTATCTTAACAAGCATAATCTATATGCAATGCACTATAGACTATCAAGTCAAGGAATAAAAACGCACAAGTCAAATTAAATCAGATGATATATGATAGAATTGAAATTATATACACAACTCTTAATTAAATCTTCTCTAAGTATAGACTAAAAAGACGAAATCAATGTTAATCTATCAAAGTTTTTCGATTCATTGAATGGTCTATGTAATATACATCCAACCCACATATTCATTGCATGAAGTACAAATAGAAAGAGAAGAAAATATGATCACACATCTCAATCTAAATAAACTTCATCTCTACCCTAGATGTAGAAGATCAACCAAGCATGATAACATAAAACATTAAAATAAAAGAGGAAGAAGGAGAAAGAGAAGACATAATTAAATAAAAAAACTTTTTATCGAAGAGAACCTGAGATTACACTGATGATCTTCGGGATCTCCCAAAATACAAGAAAAGAAAGAGAGTCTAAAACCTAGATTACCTTCATAGATCTACATAAGGGGTCCTTTTATAGG
>JAMKQA010001439.1:0-24502 GCA_024699735.1 Posidonia australis
ACGGCTACAGAAAAATTCAGTAAGAATAACATTATCGCCAGATATGGGGTTCCACATGCCATCATATCAAATAATGGAGCTAACTTCATAGCAAGGAGAGTTGAGGATTATCTTCATGGTAACAAAATCAGGCATCACAGATCCTCTCCTTATCGGTCGTAGATGAATGGAGCCATGGAATCGACCAATAAAAACCTAATAAAGATCTTGAAGAAGATGGCTGAGACCCACAAAGACAGGCATGAGAAACTTCCTTACGCACTTTGGGCTTACAGAACTTCAGTTCGAACATCAACGGGAGCAACGCCGTATTCAATTGTTTATGGTATGGAGGCAGTCCTCCCTTTCGAAGTGGAGATCCCGTCATTGAGAATTCTAAAGGAAGCATGACTGGATAAGGCAGAATGGGTCCAAGACCGCTGTGTTCAACTAGACTGGATTGACGAGTATAGATTACAAGCCCTACACCATGCCCAATGCTATCAGAAGCGAGTGGCCCGAGCATATCAGTAGAAAGTTCGGCCTAGAGATTTTGAGCCAAGTGATCTAGTTTTGCGTGCCATTCACTTACTTGATGCCCAAGGTAAGTTTAGGCCCAACTGGCGTGGACCGTTTATTGTGAAAGAAGCCCTGTATGGAGGTACAGTCATTCTTGAGGACATGGACTATGGGGAGCAGTCAGAGCCTGTTAACGCTTCCTACCTGAAAAAGTATTACCAGTGATCCTCAGCCAATCTTGGGCTTTACAAAGCAATGTCATAGATCATGCATCCCTTTGTTTCTTATTTGTAGTTTAGGTTATTGCATCTACATCATGCATGATACAGCATATGTACTTTTACCTTCTTTTTGTTTACATTGTAATCATAATACGAAACATTATCATAATCATTGCTCGATGAGGAAAATCAGAAGGCCAGCCTGCTTAGGGAGAGTGTTGATCCTCCTCACGTGTTACTACCTATGTGACCTAGGGAGTAAGGGAGCAATTATTTACAGGGAATTGGATGAAATGTACAAATTCCCAAGGAGCCTATACCTCAAGAGGGAGGAAAAATGATAGGTCGTGAGTGAGTGTGAGCCAAGGAAAAATATAGACTTCGGAGCACAAAGGAAATGAGAAGATAGAAGTTGGCTCCAATGAGAGAAGCATGCGAGACAACTCTATCCCTATCACATAACTTGGAGAAGAGTTGAAGCATACACCTACAAAGTCCACATTTACAAAGGGACTAGCCACGCCTTTACATCAAAAAAGAAAAGAGAGCAGCCACCCCCCAGCCTAGGTGTTTATTACCTCCAAGTAGGGGTAGTGTAAGTCAGCATGCCTTTGAGAGAGTAAAAGAAAAATGAATTATTGAAAAAAGTAGGAATAGGGACTTAGGAGTTTGGCACGGAGTCCATATTATCCTAAAATGCTATGTAGTCAAGTGAGAGCCACAAATAAACCTAGGGATCCAGGTAGTGTCACGTGAGTCGAGGACATTTGCATTCCTTGTAGCAGGCAATAAAGGCTTCCTTGGCACTGAGGGCACCAACATTTATAAACCATGCGTAGATCTTGCTTCCATCTTATACTTCTATAAGTCATTTAGCATTTTAAATCATGCATTTTTTTTGCATTTTGCATCGCTTTGCAAGGCATTTGTCCATATTCCGACCAGGGACATGTCAGCTGCCTTTTGAGTTACAATATTGGCAAAGAAGGGAGTTTCAACCAGGGGCATGTTAACTGCTCTTTGGTTGGAAACGAGACTTCTGACTAGGGCATGCCAGCTGCCATTCTAAGTCAAAAAAAATCACTGGGACAGTGCTATTAGGAGCATGTGGGCCAACATGAATTGCTTGTTACATAAAGTATAGATCCGTTACAAAGACAAACACAAACCTGATTAGAATCTAAAATGACACAGTGTGAAAGCAAAATTGTCTTTTATTATAGCCCATCAGTTGTACATCACTTAATAATAGTGGACCCCCAAGATGCATTCAGTCAACTCTTGCCCTTTTTGAGCTGCCAACTCCTGTAAAGGAAGTGCCACTAGGAGGAAGTTCACTTATTGGCTAAGTTTCTTGAATTTCGGCCTCATAATCTACTATGCAATCTGAACCTTCAGTAATGGCAACACCAGAAGATTGAATGCCACCACGTGTCAGGCAGGCTTGCTCAAAGGTTGTCACATCAGAACCGAGGATGTATCTTTTGAAGCAGTCAAGCATAGGGCTTTGCTCGATCGAATCCTGGCAAAAGCCAAATTGATGAACACAAATAGGATGGTATTCCACACCGCCTGTTAGCCTAGGAAGGACAACCAGTCGCATGTCGCTATCATTAAAGAAGATAGTGAAGGGTTTCGAAGTTGTGAACAGAATGCGCCAAACTACAATGTCTTTGGTAAGATTTCGCAGTCTTTCGCATAGCTTGTGCACACCCGGAAGGGTGCGTGAATGGTTGGTACGACTGTAGGAGTCAAAGATAGAATGTTGAGGGCGTAGGACTTCCACCCCCATATGGGCAGCAAGCCAAGCCAGTTAGGTGAAAATAGAGTACAGCTAGATAAGCACAGCAAATCATTGAAGTAATATTGTTGACTTATTTACACTAAGGTGCCGCAACCATTGAAATGTCGAGAATGTTTCAAGGCCTAGTCCAAGCCAACATAGGTCTTTGCCAAAAGAATGGGGGCAAGATCAATTTGGCGGGTGATCATGGCCAAAGCTATTTCAGCCACCTCAATAGCAATTGTCATTCGGTCATGATTGAAAATGAGCTCCCCAAAAATGCGTACTACAAAACCATGGAGCCACAAGTTACGTGATGACGCACGGTTGTTGGCAATCTTGTTAAAATAATCCAGGCGCAGCATTGTAGCTGACCCATCTTTGCAGATGAGGCATTTCTCACAAGCACTTCAGGACAAACCAGTCATTTGACTCAAGACTGAAGCATAGCTGTCACGGCACATGAAGACGGGCAGTGACATGTATGGCGATAGGCCGCATATCCGCCAGACTTCTTCTAAGGTGAGAGTAAGCTCTATTTACCCAAAACAAAACACGTGAAAAGTGAGTTTCCAGAATCCGACTGCAACACATAACAAGTGCCATTTCACCTCCACCTTGGCAATATTCAGTAACGAGGAGGACATGCCCCAAACCCGTAGTTGCTTACGATCCTCAGCAGTTAATGCATCAATCCATGCTCGCAGAACATCAGAGCAATATTTCGGTGTCACCATGGTTGGGTATCCCTACGGAAATGGTATTGAGTCAAGATATGGCAAGAATAATGCAGAATCAAGTCTAGGGCAAACAAAAAGTGATTTTGCAAAGAAATTTCTCATGGTCGAGAAGATCAAATAAGATCATAAATTTGAAAAAAGAAAATGGAAACTAGAACATGCAGTACTTCCGTTTGCAGGATATGAAAAATGTGCATGATCGAAGATTGGGAAAATCAAAAGATATGATTATTTTTTTGTCTTTTGAAAATCTAAGGGGTGATGAAAAATCAACCTATGTAGCCTTTTCTTTTTTGCAAAACATGAGAAATGTATACAAAGCCCAAGAATAAGAGAAAATCAAAACATCCCATCATATGATTTGCTAAAATCGATGTATGTAGTTTCTTCCCCATAGCAAGACATGAAGGAATATGAATAATAAAGATCAAGAAGAAACAACATGTGGATCTATGCACATGTAAAGAATCATCTCAAGGGGGATCACGCTTTCTGTATCACATCAAAGAAAATAGCCGAGATCACATACCATTGCAATGGAAGAAAAGCGTAACCGACACCGGAAGAGTAAAAATGAAGCTTCAATGAAGATTGAGGGCTTGTTAGTGGTTTTTACAGTAGAAGAGGCAACGGATTTCGTTGGGGAATACGAAGTTATATAGGAAAAAGAAAGGGGTCACAGCAAAAAGGAAAGCAAACTGGCATTTTTATGGAAAACACCAAGGTGGTGCACGAAGATGACGCACCAAGGTGACGCACATAGCTGACGCACTACCTGATTGACAGTAGGAAGAATCTCCCCTAAAATATTAAGCTCGCCCAAATAGGCGCCATTTCTTAAAACCTACATGAAACGATGCATTTTACACATGCAGACAAGTACCCAAGAAGAGGACTGCATTCCAAAGTCAGATTTGCATTCTTGCACTTTTTAAAACACAAGTTATAGTGTTCACAGAATACAAGTTGCATCATTTGTACAAAGAGTGGAAAAAAGGAAGAGACTAAACTAGAAAAGAAAAACTACTCCTCGGAAGATCACTCCTAAAAACTTTTAGCTAAGAGTCAAATCCCTCGTCGAGTAATCCAACGCGAGTACTAGGCAGCAGTAGCAGATTGGGAACGGACAGAAGAGCTCCAGACCCTCTATGAAACCTCTGTGTCAGAACGGTCCTCCTAAGATACTTCCAAGGTGAATTCTCTACTGCTGACCGCATTCACCTCATTAGTTGGATAGTCTTACTGAAAAATTCTCAAAAGAATGTCAAATTTATAACAGTGTCAAATATGTTGTTAAAGGAAAGCTAGAAAAAGTGCCCGTATGATATTCCACCACCGCATTTCCTGCATGAATTTGCAAGTGTGTCAAGTGAATTTATGATGAAAATAAGATGATTTATAAATAAAATAAAGGCATCATACCCTTTTTCGCCTAATGTCCTCATAAAAGGAGGCAAACTACTCCTCGAAGCCTAGTGAAAGTAAGACAAATGTCAGATCAGACCTTCTATATGGAGTAAATTTATTCAAACAGAAAGTACAAGAATTTACCTTAACCCAGTTGGAAGCATATCACATTCCGCATTGACTATCTCACACGACCTCCACAAAAAGGTAGGACTTCCCGACCCACCTGTACCAAACTAGATAATCAGTGTAGTTGACTTCTCGAAGAATGTGCCTATCTTGAGAAGCCACAGCAACGATGTGACAACTCCTAGCAGTGGCACGAGACGGGACCGGAAGATCCATGTCTGAAGGAGGAGCAGGAATGCAGAATTCATTCAGGAATTGGTACCTTACGCACCTTTGGAGGAAGTAGGCCGACTTTTCATACAGTAGAACTTCACTTACTTGTCTCTCAGAATACAGCCAGAGTTCAGAGGTGCCCAGTTGAAGCCATCATATCTTGAGAATGGACACAGGTGCACCTATTTGCAAAAAAAGACAACTATAAGCAATGCAGGCAAATATGGACATGCAGAAAATAAAATTCCAAAACATAAAAACTTACATCCTCGAACTCTACAAAATCCAATAGATATCGGTAGGACTCATAACTGTAAACCCCTGCAGCAGCCCAGTAGTCAGGCTCGACCCACTGACGAGGGAGAGGGAGAAGCTCATCGCGGAGACAACAAAAGCAGTGCCCCCATGTAATATGCTCCATGGCCCAATACTAGCAAAAGCAAGCGGAAGGATAGTTAATTATCAATTATTATCAAAGAGAAAATTTTACAAAAAGAAAGTAAAATTTCACTAATACTTACAATGAGTAGGGGGCATAGTCCTACATGAGACCAATGACCCAGCCTAGCTACATTATCCAGCCTGAAGATTAGCCAGGTGTAGCTAGCCCCGCCCAGTCATAATAGTCTAGGTACTCCAAGTTGGTCAGATATACTAGCCAATCCGCGTGAATGCAGTAAGCTGAGGAGTCGCAAAAAATCATGGCTAACAGATCCAACAAGAAATGCCTGAGTACGAAGTTGGCCTCGTCACTGCCCGACTCTGGGTTGGGCCAGAACTGGTCCCACTCTCGAAGTCATCCCACTGTGATCATGTGTTTCCCCCTAGGTGGCTTTGGAGGAAAACGACCTAGGTGCGCAGGAGCCAGGTGCATCCCATGTGTAGTCTCGCCAATGATCGGCTCGTCGCCGAATGGAAGGCCCGTCAGTAAGGCCCACTGGTTAGGTAGCACAGTCAGCTCTTCGAACGGGAAATGGAAGGTATGCGTCTCACACCTCCATCTCTCTACCAATGCTCGGAAAAAATTGTAGTGTCCATAAATAGCTGGGATGTGAAGTAAACCACCGAAAGGGGACCGGTGGAGCAAGAAATCCTGTAGAAACTCGGATAAGCGGCAGAAATGATCAAGCATGGGAGCCCAATGACACCGCATGACCCGGTTAGCATCGCCAACCTAAAACAGCAATAGCAAAATAAATACAGGATCAGAAAGGCAGTGGTGTCAGAGCCAAGACATGCTGGAGGAAGAATGAAAATAGTTACCTCGAAATCTAGGCTCTCACAAATGTGATCGCCGCTAAGTAGTCACCCCGCAAAGTTGCCAGACTCCTGAAAGCGCATTTGTTAATAAAAGTGGCAAATTTATATCATATGTACAAGTTATTCCAAGTCAACTTACCTCAACGGGGATAACAGGTGTCGAGCTATTGGAAGTCCGAGACCTCGAAGAGCTACCCCGCCGCCGTGGACGAGAACTAGAAGGTGTGTTTCGAGGAAGTGGTGGGCTTTCTCCCTCGGGAACTAGGTCATCCTGCAGGAAGGCAAGGGTCAAACCAGAATTTAAACAGCAAAATCAAGCAAAACAAATGCAATATAACGAGCCTCAAGGTAAAACATGGCATTGCAAGTGTTACTTACCAGGTATATGCGTAAACTATGCAGTCAATGGCAAAATAAAAGCATGATAGGCACAAACAAAACACATTGGCATGTGTTAAAGCATTTTGGCAGCAATAGTTTTTACAAAGTGCAGATTAAATGAGATGCAAGCATAGCTCAATATTGCAACATGGATAGTTACGTGAAAATATGAGAATTGTGACTATTATCGTTATTGAGCAACATTGATATTATTGCTATTAAAGCTACAGGGTGCGAGTTCATCAATTTTGCTAGTACATGAAAATACGAGCATTCACAATTTGGTCATTTATTTGTTTGCCACTGTTTTCTTATTGATTAAAGTTTTGTTTAAATATGGTCCAGTAAGTGAGAAGTTGATTCAAGGATGAAAAATAACTCGGAAAAAATGGCTATTCATGAAGTGGTTCATGGTCTGAATAATGGTTTAAGAGATTTGACAAAATGGCATGCTTGTTCAATCATATAAGGGAAAAATGTCTTCAAGCTATGTTTTTGGCACAAAGGACATGAACAAAATAAATTCACAGACCTGCATAAAACAAAGTCTACTGGTGCCTAACAAAACTACCCACCAGCGTGACCACCCCATGGTCCGTTCCACCACTCAGCCCGCTGGAATCCACCATGTCACCACACCTCCGACCAAGCCACCACTCCACCTTCACCGTCAGTACCACAGCCTGATCACCACCAATCCCCAAACCACATCACCACCGGCCTCCATGCACCACCACTACACAGCCCCATGCCCGCACGGCCAGCCCAACCACCGACCACCACGACCAGCCCACTACACCCAACCACCGGAGCCAACCCGCATGACCCAACTGCCGGAACCAACCCACAGCCCACACCACCTCCGACCTACAAACCAGCCCTCCGACCAAGCCATCACTCGCCAACAGCCCCCATAGCTCACCGGAACCCATTTTGTCGTCGGCCACCAAGGAAAAAGAAAGCGCAGGCAAGCACACAAAAAGGGGAAGAGGAGATACCTCCACCGGCGAGCCCCTCTCCAACCAATCTCGGAGAGTCCGGTCCATCGCCATCGCCACCGAAGCCAAGCCGCCGCCGCACGAAGGCCCCACGCCTCGCCGACGCACTAACCCGGAGCACCACGCTAGCGCACCACCAAGATCAACCACCACCGGCCTTGAGGAGAAGTGAGGGAGAGAATGGGGTTTGGAAATGGGAAGAGATGAGAATATGAGAGGGAGAGGGAGTGGTTTCGCCTGTGTTGGAAGAGAGAATATGAACGGGAAGAAGAAAGGGCACGAATAAAATGGAGGAGAAGAAAATAAACAGGGAAGTAAGAAACGAGGGGAAATAATAAATTAAGTATGTGTAAAGGAAAATAAAAAAAGAAGGGAGAAGATTATAAAAGATAAAGAAGTGGAAAAGGCCATGAAGTACAGCACGATTGCAATCTCAAATAGTAAGATGAAATACAACGTATGATTTGACAATTATGGCAGTTATTCATTGGACTCTGTCATGTACCAGTAGTACAAATAGTTTAATATCCAAGATTTAAAATGTAAAATGATCGTGAAAATTACATTTCTATCCTTAGTACTCTACAACTTGCATTTGAAAAGCAAAATGTAAAGTGTCAAGAAAAGTAAGCACTCAACCTCAAAAAGTTTACCATATGAGGTAATTTGTAGAAAATCCCTTTAGATTATGAAATTTACAGAAAGGCCCACAGAGAGTGTGGGAAGTTATGTTTGAGGTAAAAATTTGCAAATATTCAATAGAACTTCGAAATTTATCGCTCAGCAGCAGTACAGCAAAAATTTGTCTTATCAAGGAAATTTGCAATAAAACCCTCATGTTTTGGAAAATTACGAATAAGTCCTACCTTTTTGCAAAACCCACAAACAATGCCAGATTGGATTGAAACCTCAGCAAGGTCCTTTTAGAAGATGTTTCATGTGCATCTTAGCAAGAATAAAGGTTTTCGTGTCGTAGAGCCAACAGCAAGCATAATTACCTTTTTGCCCTCTAGAGCGCAATTAGGGCCTACTTCCTTCCTAGGGGACAATCCGGGGATTATAGCTTTTCTTTTTGGATTCTCACTCCAAGCAGATGAGATTCTTATTTCATGTCCTTTTTTCTCGGATTTTTGCAGGCGTGAAATCCATCTGTTTGACTTTTGACTAGCGGTCAAAGTCAACCTTTGACCGAGCGGTCAAGGTTTATTCCTTTGCTTCTTCTTTTTCTTGGATTTTCGCAGGCGCAAAATCCCTCTGTTTGACTTTTGACAAAGTAGTCAAAGTTGACCTTTGACCAGGCAGTCAAGGACTATTCTCTTACTTTTTCCTTGGATTTTCACAAGCGCGAAATCCCTTTGTTTGACTTTTGATCGGGCGGTCGAAGTCAACCTTTGACCAGGTGGTCAAGGTCCTTATCCTTTTCCTTGGATTTTCGCGGGCGCGAGATCCTTTCCCTTGACTTTTGACTGGGCGATCAAAGTCAACCTTTGACCAGGCGATCAAGGTCCTTATCCTTTTCCCTAGGTTTTCGCGAGCACGAAATCTTGTTGTTTGACTTTTGATCGAGCAGTCAAAGTCGATCTTTGACCGGGCGATCGAGGTCATATCTTTTCCTTTTCCTGGATCTTTGTAGGCGCAAAGTCCTTTTGTTTGACTTTCGACTGGGCGGTCAAAGTCCTATCATCCTTTTCTCTCTTCTGGATCATCGCGGGCGCGAAATCCCTTTACTTGCCCTAAGTCCATGCAAACAAGGCCTCCTATCTTGCTTGACAAATAATACGTTTTGTCATACCCCTTTTCTTTGGGCTGGTACCTCCTACTACTCGGTTGACAACCGTCAAGCTATCTGGCGACTAGGTTGACAAGACTTGGTTAACTAGTCATGTCCTGCCTCCTTAGGTTGATAACCTTAATAATCCGACTGATGTGTCCGACAACTTATCATATCCCTACTAGTGGTTCCCCCTGCGCGCAGGATTTCTTTGATTTTTGCAATATTACTTCAGCATCAGCGTTGCATCTATTTCCAACACCCATTCTTGTGTGTGTAACATTAGCATCAGCTTTGCATTTTACGTTCAGCATCTGCGCTTGCATTTGGATTTTGCGTTGGCATCGCATTTTCAGCATTTGGTTCGGCATTCGCATACATATTTGCATTTTGCATTTGCATTTGGCAACAAGTCATGACTTTCGGTGCATCCACTTGATAAGTGACCTAGTGCTTATAGCAAACATCAACTCTCCATAGCCTCAAAATGGGGGTATCCTGTCAACCCCGAGCGTCGGTCTCGGTTCCCTCCGTCCCTCGACCTAGCTCAGGGAGGGGCATCTGTAGACACCTCGATTTTAAGGCGACTTGTAGGCGAACTCTCCAGAAGGATGTTGCTTTGGATACAGCAAGCCTAACCTCATTTGAACATTATCTGGCATCTTGGTTACCCTAAGCCTATAACAAACCTATGGCCCGATTAATAATCCAGGCAGCTAGGTGGAGAGCACTATATTGGAGCACCAATGTGGAGTACCATAATGGAGCATCAATATGGAGCACCATCATGGCGCACCAAGGTAGAGCACCAAGAAGGCGCACCAATGTGGAGCACCAAGCTGGCGCATAGTCATTTTCAGGGTGCTGATTATTGGCTATCCATCTTCTATGCATGTAACCTTCACTTGTGAATATTCCTATACGAATCTACGCAAATCTTTTGGTTTCCAAGGATTTTGGCATCCCAAGACTATACAACTTTAGCTTCTTTAAAAGCCACCCATGAGCAACACTTTTAGCTCTCTTAGCAATTCACCACTTCCTAGCAACCAGCACATCCACTTCCTGAGCATCCATTTTGAATCCCTGAGCATCCTAGCTGTGTCCAAAGCACCAAGGAGAAGACACCTCGAGCCACCAAAGGAGAACACACCATAGGTATGTTTGTTTACACATGAGCTTACATGATGTTCTGAATAAAGATTACACTGCAACTAGGCTAATATTAAGTTTGTATGTTGATGTTTCTTTGCACCTTTTATTTAAATTGGGTGTTTATGATGCTCTTTTATATGTTCATCGTTTGTTTATCATGACGATTTCTTGCATTGTATGATTTTATGAGCAATGTATCATAGTCCTATGAAAGCACTAGTCATGGAACATGAGCTGTGATACATCCCCTTTGCATGCTTTAAAATTTCCCCATGCTCATAGGTCAGCCATATCACCATCTGAATCATAAAATCCTCCATAGGTAGTTGTAGTCCTTGTGAACCCATGAATATGCATTGATAAGGAGAGAATGATGTGAATGTTTTGGACTTAATTATTTAGTATGATTATGTTCCTTGGCATTTAAACTATGATCTGAATAATTATTAGTGTAATTACTTGCATACACCCAGCCCAGGCTTTAAAATTAGACTGCAGTCTGTAACAGAGTATCTGGAGTGTACTAACCTGGCGCACTATGTTGGAGCACATAACTGGCGCACCAGTCTGGTCACAGGATGCAAATAGTAGATTTGCATCATGATTTGCACGCCTTTTTGTTTGTTTTTGGACTCTGATCTTTTTGATGTGTGATCTCTGATATACCATGTTCATTCCTACACAGTTTCATCACATTATAACACTGTTTGCATCAGTTTTGCATCTAGTGAATTTGGCTTGCCACTAGGGTCTGGTGAACTGATTGCTTGTCTGGTCTTTTGTCTAGAGAATTCTTTTACACCAGTCCATGATCCAGACCCAAGTAGCATAGCTAAGTTTCATTGCCTTTTATCAATATAGGAGTTTTGTGGTCTTGTGTGAGGCTTATTGTCCTTGAGCGCAAGACCCATGCCATGGTGTCTTGGTTTCATTCTTTCTTTCAAGGCTTTATGGGAAAGAGATGGATCCATATGTGATCAGTTTTTCTAGAGGTCTAGGGTGCATATCTAGGTGGTCTTAAGCATGTTTGCAATGTTTTATATCGCAAAGCATATCAATCTAGTTCACTATTTACTTTTGTGATTTCTAGGTCTCACTTCAATGGCACACATTTCTAGCACACCTTAGTGGAGCACATAGGTGGTGCACCAAACTAGAGCACCATCTAGTGCACCAACAGACCCACCTGCCTATTTTAGTGCACCAACAATTGCTTTTAGCATGATATTTACTGTGGTTCTTGATTTGCTTCGCTTCTAGTTTTCTTTGGGTGTTCTCCTGGACATATCAGGGTGACTCCAGTCTGATTTCATACACATTCATGCACGATAGCTTAGGTTTTGCATGTAGCAAAGCGAGGACGTCAGTCACTAGATATTACTAGATCCATGGTTATTTCCATGCCATATCTTTGCACTGGTATTTGATCCATGACTTGAGTGATCTTTCGGAGCATTACGACACATCCTATAGTCCCCCTACCCATGTTTAGCATAAGGCACCACTTGCATATAGCGTCGCATTGCATATCGCCCTCGGGTGTACAAGAACAAGCTGAAAGTCGACATTTCCATATAAGTAAATGAGAAACCCATGAAAGACCGACTTCTCGGGCGCACGAGGGTGCCTAATACCTTCCTCGTGCGTAAAAGTGATCCATATCCATCTTCTGGTTCATGATTTACCTTTTTCATTGGTTTTATTGCAATGTTTTATTGTTTTAAAATGGATTTCCTCGTCTTCTGATTTTAAAGTAGACTAGGTGGCGACTCCTGCATTTTATCATTGTTTTTATTATTTTTGCTGTGACTTCACTGGTCCTCACGCATTTGGCCTTTCGCATCACACACGAGGTTGTCGCTGGCATGGTTACAGACGTGTTCCCTTTTCAGCTTTCTGAACCATCACTGCCTGCTTTTCGGTTGATGTGTTCATCTATCAGCTTTCTGAACTGTCACCGACTGTCTCTCAGTTGGCGTGTTCACTTTTTCAACCTTTTGAACCGTCACCGACTGTCTCTTGGTTGGCGTGTTCACTTTTCAGCTTTCCGAACCATCACCGCCTGCTTCTCGGATGATGTATTCATTTATCCTCCTTCTGAACCGTCACTGACTGCCTCTAAGTTGGCGTGTTCGCTTTTCCTCCTTCCGAACCGTCATCAACTGCCTCTCAATTGGTGTGTTCACTTTTCAACTTTCCAAACCATTACCGCCGGCTTCTCGGATGATGTATTCGTTTATCCTCCTTCCAAACCGTCATCAACTGCCTCTCCATTGGTGTGTTCGCTTCTTTAGCCTTCTGAACCGTCACCGACTGCCTCTCAATTTACATGTTCGCTTTCCAGCTTCCCGAACCATCACCGCCTGCTTCTCGATTGATGTGTTCATTTATCCTCCTTCCGAATTATCATCGATTGCCTCTCAGTTGGCGTGTTCGCTTTTCAGCTTTCCAAACCATCACCGCCTGCTTCTCGAATGATGTGTTTGTTTATCCTTCTTCCGAACCAGCACCGACTGCTTCTCGGTTGACAGATTTGCTTTTCTGCTTTGTCTTCTGTTACCAGGTGTTTTCTTCGGATATTGTGTCAACTGACCTTTGGGCTGATATCCCGAACTATCCGATTGGCATCCATCAACTTGCCAGTAGGTCCGAAACCTACCATGCCCCTTTCAATCCTTGCTCAAAGAGTTTGGTATCGATGGTGCCCCCTTTGGTGTGCTCCAAATGGATTACACCAACCTCCTTCTGTGAACCGGTATCCTAGATTGCCCGATGGGCAACTGTCAATGTGTCTATCCTGTTGGTCAGCAAGTCTGGTATCCTGTCGTGCCCTCTTTCTCTTGGGCTGCTATCCCGAACTACCCAGGCAATACAAGTAGTGCTCGATGGATTCCCCACTCACCTTATTCCTTCCCTGAAGTACTCAGATGACTTCCGTGACCAGTCAATTTTCGATCGGCAAGCACCGTAAGTCTTGTCTGGTGCTTTTCTCGACAAGTGTGATAACTAGTCATGTCCTTTAGGAGTTGATTGGTCATCAACTTGTCAACATTTGTCATTAGCGTTAGTTTCCATGATTTTGGCTTCGATTGTGGCATTCAGGGAGACAGGACAAGACTCTTGGTGCATTCACTGACTGGTGGCTGGTTGCCAATAGCAAACTCTTTCTTGCAGCTTCGGGCAGGGCATCTTCATCAACTCCGAGCGACGATCTCCTCCTCCAGTTCTCTTTTCCTTGTAAGAAGGGGCGAGGTGTCTTTGTCGACCCTGAGCATCAGTCTCTGTTCCATTCGTCCTCCGACCTCGCTCAGGGAGGGGCATCTGTAGACACCCCATATGCTTGCAATAAGACCTTAAACCCTAAAACTAACTAAAATCAAACTCAAAACCCTAACCCTAGACCTAAACCCCAACACTGAACCCTAAAACTAGTTAAAAACCCTAAAGTTAACTCAAAATCCTAAAATCCAATCCAAAGTCAATCCAAAATCCTAGTCAAAACCCTAAAACTAGTTCAAAACCCTAAAGCTAACTCAAATTCCTAAAATCCAACCTAAATCAAATTCAAAATCCAAAACTAATCAAAACCCTAGGTCAAACCCTAAACCCTAATCAAAACCCAAGGTCAAACCCAAAACCCTAATGTCAAACCCTAACAACTTATAACCAATTCCCACCTTCACCATAACAACCTCTAACCACCTAAACAAACTTAACCAATTCCCACCTTCACCATAACAAACTATAACAACCTCTAACCACTTAAACAAACTTAACCACTTCCCATTTCATCATAACAACCTATAACAACTTGAAACAACCTCTAACTAATCATAACCAACTACTCTAACAACCCTAGCCATTTGCAAGCCTATAAATACCCCGCCCCCCATTTGCAAGAGAAAAGAGAGGGAAAAAAGGAGAGAAAAAAACTTGGAAAAATCCCAAGGAGAGCCACCAAGTTATTTTCTCACAACTAAGGCAACTAGAGAGGTCCAAGAAGAAAGAGGAAGCTCGGGAAGGAGAAAAATTTGAGTTTCAGGCCATCCCCAGCCATCTCCAGCGAGCTCCGGTCAGCTACGACAGTCATCACCCCTGCTAGCTCAGGTAAGTACCCTTCAGACCCTAATTTCTTCCAATTTCGATTCCTTAGGTCTCCCTCTTCCTTCCCAAGTTGATTCCAGTGGAACCAAGGGCTTTCCCTGGCCGGAATCACAACTCTAGGCATCACCGGAGCTATTCTTCGGCGACATAGGTGGGGGTACAAATCCAGTGGTCGATTCGTGCCCCAGGGTGCTCGATCTTCTCCCCTTGGTCTTCCCATTGCTTCTCTGACCCCTAGTGCGCCGTTTCAATCCCTAGCCAAGTCTCCAGGAGCTTCGTGTCGGAGTCGTGCACGCCTTCGCCGGAGAAGAACAGTTGCGGAGAACGTGATCCAACGCTCTGCGCTCCACAGCGATCCACAGACCCCAGGGAAACGTTCTCCAACACTCCTCAGCACTCTGGAGCAATGAAGACCCTGCTTTGTGCCCTAGATCGCCCCAGCAGCCATGCTCAGCGGAGTAGGAAACGTCGACAACAAGCATGATCGGAGGTTGAGGGAGCGATGCCAATCGTGCCTCTAGATGGAAGAAAATCCTCCTCTCATCGTCCCCAAGCCTCTAGAAGCTCAAAGACGCCGCACCACTGCCCCCAAAGTCTTCTTCTTCTCCAGCGCCGTCGCCGGAGTCATGTTGACAGTGAGGGAGGTGGGGGGCCTACTCCGACCATCGAATCCCAGATCCAAACCGTCAGATCGTCTTCCCTTCCTCTCCTCTTGCTCATCGGTCGATTGGACGCCAGATCAGGCCTCGAGAGGGGCTAGGATCGAGCTCCTGTCGTCGTCGCAGGTGAGATGCGGTCACCGACGACCGTTGGGTTCTTTTTAAGCTTCTTTTAATAAAAACTTGTGTTTTTTTTTCTTTTCTTGCACAGAGGTCCTTTTTCTTACACTTAGGTCCCTACACTTGATTTTTTTAATCCTTTTAGTAATTTTTGTTCTAAAATATTACATAAGAACCCCTGAAAGTCTTTACTAATGTTTCTCATGCTTTAAACTTTGGTATAAACCCTCTGAGTTTCTTTTCATACATTTAAGACCAACATTTTTGCATAAAAAACCCTGAGCTTTATTGAAATAGTTCTAAATGCATGTTTTTTTGCCATAATTGCAAGTTAAACACTAGATATTCAAATATGTGCTCAAATGTGTTTAAAATTTGCATAGTTGTCCTTGAACATCCTGATTTTCAAACTTAAGACCATTTTCTTGCACATTTAACCCTGAATTTCTTTAGAATTGCATTGAATACATGTTTTACTGGCAAATTTGCACATTGAACCCTAAGAACCTTGAATTTGACCAAAATGCAAAGTTTTGCACATTTGACCCCTAATTTCTTCAAAATTACATAAAATGTGTTTTCTTATGTATTTTTGATGGTTTAGCCTCAGAGTCTCAGTTTTCATTTAGAATTTGTGAATTTTGCACAAAAGCCCTTGGAATTTATATTTGTTGAAATAGTTCTAAATGCATGTTTTTTTGCCATAATTGCAAGTTAAACCCTGGATATTCAAATATGTGCTCAAATGTGTTTAAACATTGCACAGTTGTCCCTGAACTTCCTGATTTTCAAACTTAAGACCATTTTCTTGCACATTTAACCTTGAATTTCTTCAGAATTGCATTGAACACATGTTTTACTGGCAAATTTGCACATTGAACCCTAAGAACCTTGAATTTGACCAAAATGCACAATTTTGCACATTTGACCCCTAATTTCTTCAAAATTACATAAAATGTGTTTTCTTATGTATTTTTGATTGTTTATCATCAAAGTCTCATTTTTCATTCAAAATTTGTGAATTTTGCACAAAAACCCTTGGAATTTATATTTTTCACTCACACTTGCATTTTGTACATTTTGTTCTCCTTTTCTTGCATATTTTCTTATGTCTTCTTTCTCACATTCTTATGACTTGTTTCAAACATGATTTTCACATTGTTTCTTGGATTTCTTTTGACTTTTACAATTTTGATTTAATTTGGCTTTCCATCGCCCAGGGCGTACATTAACAGGCTTAACAATGCCGACATTGACCCAAAAGAGGATTATTTTCCCCAATTTGATTTTCTCGGATTTCATCAAGTTTTCGCTGATTTGTGTGACACTTTCTGAGTATTCTCGATTTTCATGATTTTCCTCATTGACCACGGGTGTATAGTAAAGTGGCATTATCAATGCCTACATTTGTCCCTCGGATTATCATTTTCTCTTTTTTCCATCTTCATTTCATTGATTTGGCATGTCTTCCAGTCATATTTAGCATGTGCTCTCAGAATAGGCAAGCATACACACAAGAGACCCTTAGCAAGTTGGAAACCTAGAAAGACTGAGTTCCTCAGACGCATGGGAGTGCCTAACCCCTTCCCTATGCGTAACAAGAATCCTTACCCTTTCTCTAGCCCACATTGATTTGTGCACTACATCCATTAGTCATGGAGCATGCATATGTTTTCTTCGCCTTGATTACTTTTGGTTTTTTCCCTTGTGATTGGTTTTCCTCGTCTTTCCATTAAAAGACTAGGTGGTGACTCTTTTCCTTATCCTTTTTTATCTTTCCTTGGTATTTAAAAGCCCAGTCTTCTTCTCTGGATTTACCATCTTCGCTGTGACCATATTGAGACTCCTCGTGTGCTTCCACGCATCGTAGGAGAGCCGAGCAGGGTTCCACCGGCATGGTCACAACACCTCCAACCAATGTATAGAAAGTATGAAATTTGTAGAAAATGATAGGAATGCATGATATCTAGGTAAATTTATATTTGTCGAATTTTTTGTGATTTTATGAGAATTTATGGAGGTATTTATGAGTATTAATGACAATGGTTGTGGTTTCGATCCTTTTGACACTTCTGGCTTTGCGAATTTGTATCTTGATGCATGGTGAATGGATTTTGGTTTTGTTTGTTGGGATTTGGAGTAGAGTAAAAGGTCTACATCTTATGTTTTATATGAGATTTTTGGTATTTGTTTTGGGGGTCCAATCATAGGTTCCATTTGGGGCGATTTTGAAAAGTGGAGTTTTGGGTCGTTTTTTTGAATTACAGAATTCGGCATACCGAAGTGGAAACGGCATATCGAACTAGTAAGTTTAGGTATACCAAATTATTTTGGCATGTCGATTTTTCTGTCAATTTTGGTCTTCAAGTCGATTTGGTCTGTCGAATCTCTTCGGTTGATCGAACCAAGAAAATTTGGCATACCGAACCCATTTTTCGGCATGCTGAATCAAGGCCCAGAGATTTTTATAAAAATCTCATTTTGAGAGTTTTCTAGATTGGTTTGTATTGTCCATATGAGATGGATTGTGGGCCGTCAGGGATGGTCCCATGGGACACCTGATGTGTCGTTTTGTGGAGGTTTTGAATGAATTTCCAAAGATATAAAATGGTTTAGAAAATGATTTCAAAGAGATGGTTGGTTCATTTTGGAAAATGATTTTCTTAGTTTTCTGTGTGCAAGCCAAAACACTGTAGGACCGTGTCGTCGAGACCAAGGAATGTGACAACATTCTTGGGTGGTCGGGCACGTCTCCCTGGTAGAGGTCAGGGGCCGAGATACCTGAGGCTGAGGGTTATTGGTTCTTGGAGGTACGAGACTCCCTGATTGTCGTCTCGAGGCTAAGGGTTGTGGTCTGAGGGTTGAGGTGTCTTGTAACATGATGGGGAGCTATGATACTCCTATTGTCGTTGTGAGCACTGAGGCTCGGGTGTTGTTGGGTGTGGAGGTATGACACTCCCTCCTGAGTACCATGTGGAGGACGCTGTGAGGAGGTATACCTTGTGGTGGCCAGTGCAGGTAGGACACGTGCCCCATAACTGATAGCATCCTGAGAGACAGGACTATCTTCCCAATGAGGGGTTGACTTTGTGAGGGTTCCCCAAGGGGGAGAATTGCTGGACAACGCAACTCCTACACAAGGTGGCACGTCGTGGCAGTGCAGACGCCATGGTCGCTCCTTGGTGGACTACTTGTGGCTAGAGTTTGGTTGCCTAGCGCCGAACTTCTCCACTCACTATGTGTGGTTTTGGCCATTGAAGGCTTCATTCGTGGTTTTGGCCATTGAAGGCTTCGTTCGTGGTTTTGGGCTGATATTGCCCTATTTGTTGTTTTGGCCGGTGTAGGCCTAGTCTGTGGGATTTTAATGAAATGATGTGTGAAATGAATTTAAAAGAAAATTAATTATAGTTTTATTTTCTACCGTTTTCGTGGGGTGTGTATTGGGTGACTTTTGTCACTTACATTTTGTTCGTGTTTTTGGCTTGCAGGTGCAGATATGCAGGGGATTTATCATAGTGCATATAATCTGGAGTCTCGTAGCGACACACACAAGTTCCTAGTAGTTGATATTCTTTGATTAACTTTTAATTTCTTGTAATTTAATTTGTTTTAAATTATTATGGGAAATTTTGGACGTGACAAATCTGGTATCAAAGCTCCGGGTTCACTAGGTCGCATTAAGCTAGTGCTATACCTAGGGTGTCCGGTCTAGAGACTCCATAGGTTTGCATGCATGGTAAAGTCTGCACTTGGTTTTCATCATAGTTTTCAAGTTATTGCTTTGTCTATGGTGCAGGTGTTTTTCCTTTCTCCATGCAGGATGCCTCCTTGTGGTCATAAGGGCAAGGCCCCAATTGAGGAATCCAAGCCTCGAGAGGGCATGGGCGGATGGAAGGCTGTTCTCGTGGAACTAAGGAGCTTAGCACACGGGATCTCCCATGCGTTCAACAAAAGTAGTGCTAGTGAGCCGTTGTATGACCCATGGCTGAGCCAGTTCACAAAGTTTCATTCACCATTGTTCAAGGGAAAGGTCGACGTTAAGGAGAGCGAGGCCATGCTGGAGAAGGTGGTGAAGATGCCGGAGAGCATGGCGTACCTAAAGGAGCATTAGGTGCGACTTGCGACTTATCTGCTGAATGGTGAGGCAGATAGGTGGTGGAAGTCTATGAGGCGGCTAAAGTTCCTAGACTGAGTCACTGTTAGCATCTAGTGGAAGGATTTCAAGGCGGCCTACTATGACAAGTATTTTCCCCCTTATGTGAAGGAGCAACTTCGTTGAGATTTTCGGAGTCTAGAGTAGGGCATGATGTCGATGCTCGAGTATGAGATTGAGTTCGCCTGGCTGGAATGTTTTGCTCCTACCCATGAGTCTGAGGAGGAGCAGGCGTAAAGGTTTCTGGACAGCTTGAACCCTAAGCTACGAGTGAAGGTGATGGGTTGTCGATGCTAGACTGTGGAGGACATGGTTGGGATGACTTATCGCTTCGAGGCTGAGCATCAGAAGTATCTGGAGAGTCGTCCCAAAGGCAAGTGTAAGTCTTCTTTTACTTCTTGGTTGTCCTTTTCCGGTCCTCTGAGTTCTAGTATTTGAGGTAGCCCTAAGAAGAAGCAAAAGGGGAGGTCCAATGTTTCCTTTGCAGGCTGATAGAGTTTTGATGGGAGTAGCAGAGTTGGATCAGTCAGACAGGGTCCAGTGCTCCTAGTGAGAACTAGTGCTTCAACTATGGTCAGGTGGGCCACATCACTACATATTGTCCTCATCCTCGATAACCTGCGGCCATAGTGGTGTGCTACAACTGCGGGAAGGTGAGACATGTTCAGAGATCCGGTTCGAAACCGCCTAAGAAGGCAAAAAGCGCACCACAACAGCCGACTAGGGGACGGGTGTTCACCATTGCAGCTCTAGGTGTTGGGTCTTCGGGAGACGTAGTTGAGGGTAAGGATGATTAATTGGTTTTGTAACCCTCTGTGATTGTTGTAATCTCCTTGTAACCTGGACATCTTCCTGATTGTATGGATGTGGTGTTGTTTTGCTTGGCTATCAGGTTCTTTTATTGTGGCTGGCCGCATGGCCCAAGTATTGTTTGATTTAGGGAGTTCTTTCTCCTCTATCTCTGTGTCTTTTACGGTGGAGTTAAGAGAGAGACCTGCTAGACTGGCCTTTCATCTCAGCATGGTAACGCTGCTGGGGAAGCACAGTTTGGCATGGAGGTATCTGCGATCTATCGACTTGATGTTGAACGGCAGAGAGTTCGACGCTAGCCTGATCATTATGGACATGTAGGAGTACGATGTGATACTCGACATGGATTGGTTGGCACAACAATCCACTTTGATTGACTATGCTTAGAGGAGAGTTTATTTTAGTTCTCTTGAGGATGGGTCTTTCTTTGTGTAAGTTAGGTGTCAGGGTGAGCCTAAGCTTGTTATTTCAACTATGAAGGCTTATAAGTCTTTGGTCAGGGGTTGCGTTGGGTATCTAGAAAGTATAGTTACCTCCACTTCCCTTGAGTTAGGTGTTCACAACATCTCCGTGGTGTGTGAATATCCCGACGCTTTCCTTAACGATTTGCCTGGTGTGCCACTTCACAGGGAAGTAGAGTTCTCGATCGATCTGATCCCTAGTTCTGGTGCTGTGTTGAAGCCTCCCTATCGCAGGGAACAAGCAGAGTTGCAAGAGCTCAAGACTCAGTTACAGGAATTGTTGGACAAGGGGTTTATTAGGCCAAGTGTGTCTCCATGGGGAGCACCTGTCTTGTTCGTCTGTAAGAAGGATGGTTTACTCCGACTATGTATAGATTATCGAATGCTAAACCAGATCACAGTGAAGAACAAGTATCCCTTGCCCCGCATTGATAACCTGTTCAACCAGTTGCAGTCTACATCCGTGTTCTCGAAGATTGATCTAAGGTCAGGGTATCACCAATTGAGGATACGAGACTCAGATATTCAGAAGACTGCTTTCTGGATGCAAGACGGGCATTACGAGTTCACGATCATGCATTTCAGGTTGACTAATGCTCCAATTGAGTTTATGGATCTGATGAATAGGATCTTTAGCCCTTTTTTGGACCAGTTCGTTCTGGTTTTTGTTGATAACGTGCTGGTCTACTTCCCTGATGTTGAGACTCACACCTTGCACCTGAGGGCAGTTTTGGATACTATGAGGTGTCATCAGTTGTACGCCAAATTCTCCAAGTGTGAGTTCTAGCTGAGTGAGGTTATGTTCCTTGGCCATTTGATTTCTGGAGAAAGCATTAGAGTGGACCCAACCAATGTCAAGGAGGTGAGCAGTTGGGAGCGACCAAGGACTGTGACAGAGATCAGTAGTTTCTTGGGTCTGGCAGGCTATTACAGGACGTTTATTAGGGATTTCTCCTCTATAGCCATGCCTTTGACAGGGTTGACCAAGAAGGCAGTTCCATTTTGCTGGGACCAGAATTGTGAGGCGTGTTTCCAAGAGCTGAAGTCTCATCTGGTTACTGCACCTATGTTGACTCTGCCTTCTAGAAGTTGTGGCTTCACTGTGTATAGTGATGCCAATGGTGTTGGGTTGGGGTGTATTCTGATACAGCATGACAATGTCATCGCATATGCTTCACACCAGTTGAAGGACCATGAGAAAAACTACCTGACCCAGGATTTGGAGATGGCTACCATAGTGTTCGCTCTTAAGCTCTAGTGACACTATTTATATAAGGAGCAGTTTGAGGTCTTCACCAAACATCTGAGCTTGAAGTATATCTTTACACAGAGGGACCTCAACCTAAGGCAGTGCCGGTGGGTGGAGTATCTGAAGGGCTATGATTTCAACCTATCCTACCACCTTGGGAAGGCCAACGTGGTCGCCGATGCCTTGAGTCGGGATACACACATGTTGACGAGCCTAATGGTCAAGGAGTGGACCATGCTAGAGGATCTAGTGAGCTGCTGGCTGAAGCAGTAAGCTCGAAGGATGGTTGGTGCCTAAGTGGCCAACCTGTCTATTAGCCCCAAGCTAATCAAGTTTATTGTCGCCTGTCAGCAGCTGGATCTATTTGTTCAGGCTATGTTTGGGAATCTAGAGGCTGGTGGAGAGCCACATTTTTCTGTTGGGGCATATAGGGAGCTGAGGTCTGATATGCGTCTATACGTGCCCCAACATGAGGAGGCTAGGCAGAGATTGCTCGATGAAGCGCATCAATCTAGGTCCACTATTCACCTTGGGAGTACGAAGATGTACTAAGACCTGAAGTGGAACTTTTGGTGGCCTGGCATGAAGAGGGACGTTGCTGATCTTGTGGCGAGGTGTACAACCTGCCAGCAAGTCAAGTCAGAGCACTAGAGACCTAGAGGGATCTTGCAGTCATTGGATATTCCTATGTGGAAGTGGGAGCACATTTTGATGGACTTCGTGACTAGTTTGCCGCGGACTCAGAGGAAGAACAACACCATGTGGGTGATCATGGATCGACTGACAAAGTTTGCTCATTTCCTGGCCATTCTATTGAAGCTTCCGATGCATCGCTTAGCAAAGTTGTATGTGACCGAGGTGGTGATGCTGCATGGTGTTCTGGTGTTCAACGTGTCGAATAGAGACACGAGGTTCACCTCAATGTTCTAGAGAACTCTGTAGGAGGCCTTTGGCACCATGCTCAACTATAGTACAGCATTTCATCCTCAGTCAGATAGTCAGACAGAGAGTACTATCCAAATGCTGGAGGATATGCTCAGAGCATGTGCCTTAGACTTTCAAGGGAGTTGTTGAGAGGACCATGTGCCATTCATTGAGTTCAGCTACAACAATAGTCATCACTCGAGTAGCAGGATGGCACTGTACGAAGCTTGTATGGTAGGCCATGCAAATCGCCAGCTTGCTGGAGCGAGGTGGATGAGTGTCAATTGATTGGTCCTAAGCTTGTGCAACAATATGCAGACAAGGTTGATTTGATTCGTAGTAGGTTGTTGGCTGCATAGAGTCGGTAGACGAGTTATGCCAATAGGAGGTGAAGACTGCTGGGATTGCTAGTAGGGAGACTATGTGTTTCTAAAGCTGTCGCCGACCAAGGGTGTCATGAGGTTCGGGAAGCGTGGCAAGTTGAGTTCTCGCTATATTGGCCGGTACCAGTGTAACGTCTTGAACCCAGGCACGTTACCTAAATCATAGAATCATAAGCAAACTTACACTAATTATAGTAAAATTAAATAACTGTAATTAAGGCTCACCTCCAGAAAACGATGTGCGGCTAGAAGCTCCGATTCTAGCACTGGAACTCTACTACACCCAAACTGTACCTGAAGAACAAACAAGCACGTGTGACTGACATCTAAGTCACCCAATACGTGCCCCAAACACACAAAACCACAAAAATCTCAGTAAAACCATTAACATTCAGCTCTTTAATTTTCAAGGTTTGGTTTTCTTTTGAAAAACCTCTTTTCCTTTTAAAACATCATTCCCTTTTTCATTTTGTTTGAAATCACTTGGGAATTTGATCCCAAATCCAAACACTTTTCGAAACCCATCTTTCTTTTCTTTTCTAAACATTTGGAAATTTATTCCAAATCATATTCTCTTTCAGAAACACACATTTTACATTTTCTTTTGAAAACATTTGGAAAACATTTTCCAAAACATGCCCTTTTCAATAGTTGGGATTTCTTCCCAAAAACCAAATCACTTTCAAAACTCTTATTTTTGACCAGATCCAGCCTAAAACGCAATGCCTCTTTACTTAAAACCAATGTCATGCATACTTGTAACGCCCTGATCCCGGGCACACTACCAAATCACAGTATCCCAAGCATAATTACACAAAATTACAGAAATAAATAGAACTGTAACTAAGGCTCACCTTCAGGATCACAATGTGTGGCTAGAAGCTCCAATTCCTGCATCGGAACCCGACTGCACGCGGTCTGCACCTGAAAACTAAATAGCACGCGTAAGTGACATCTAAGTCACCCAGTACGCGCCCCAAAACACACAACCACAAACAAAACTCGGCAAAACCAAAAGAAACTCGTTTCTTATCATTTTGCAAAAAACTTGGTTTTCTCCTTTGAAAATCATCCTTTTTTTTT
>JAMKQA010001440.1:0-21239 GCA_024699735.1 Posidonia australis
GCATGATTTTTCATGTATATGGTTTTCCTTGTCTTCCATAATAGATTAGGTGGCGACTCCGTTTTATTTTGCTTTTTCGACGTGATTTTGCCGACCGATTTCGCATTCATTTGCGGAATCTCCTCGCCGGCATGGTTACAACAATTAATAAGGCGAAACTAGAGATCAAATCAAACTCTTCCCCTTGGTTAATAAAATGTAAGTAAAAAACACGAAAGCATATTGCATGATTGATCATATAAGGGATGCATCTTCTCTCCTGAGTCCTCTTACAGTCCACGAAGGGCAATTCTAGTAACCCGTTCTATAGCTTTGGCGTAGGATGTGTTGCTATTTTGTCCCCCCCTTGTCCGGGGTCGTGTCGGTGTTAGTAGAGGGTACAGCTCCATGCTACTGCAGGAGATGAGGCCACCAATGCACCACCAGTTCACTACTTGCACTTTGGCCAAGATTTAGAGCAGGGACCTTTATTTTCTAGCTTGAGTTGGAGACCTATTTACCCATGTGTGATCCCGGAGTATATGACATTCTAGGAAACACTTAGTTGGTGAGAGAGAGTATGTTAGTTGCATCCATGTGCATGAATGCCATTCACGCCACCATAACAAACTGCATTTTGTTGCTGGTTCTAACACAAATAGTTTCTTTTTCCTCAAGTAGAGCGTGAGTTTCTTAGCCATTGCTCGAGCGTTCCTGCCTTGGCTCCCCTATTTGTGACGCTTCGCTGCTGATCGTCTTTTCCTGAGTTATTCGTCACTTTGATGATAGCTCGTCCTAGGATTCATCTCTTTGTTTGCCACCGTAGCCCGGTTCTCATTTGTTCCCGATCAGCTATGGCCTAGTGCACTAGCGAGTCTGTTTCCACCACTGTTGCTCATGAGGACACTCCATTTATAGTCCCTCCTACCCTTGCTCAGGAGGTTCTGTCCCTTATCCTATGGGACATCCACTAACCTTGGCTAGTCTAAAGCCAAGCATTGAGTCTATCTCAGTGACCCTTGCTCGGGTTCCAGATGTATCACTGACGACCTCATTTCCTTAGGGTTCCTTCTCTTTTAGTACCCAGCCCATTATGGCAACATCTCTTGCGGTTTCCCTACCGCCAGGGAAACCCATAGCTACCCCACCTTTGACATCTGGACCTCTGACTGTGCCCTCCCTCACTGTTCTTGAGGGATCCCCTGCCTTACAGGCAGAGTATCTGTTGGCCCTCTCCTAGAAGATCAAGGGCACGACCTTTGCTATTCAGTCCATTATAGACCCCAATATTCCTGAGGCTCCCCGGCAGCCTGCTCTAGTGTTCAAGGCATCGACACCACCACCTTAGTCCTCACCCCAGCTCCTCTCTGCACCACATTAGGTGTGACACCGCTTTCACAGACACAACACTTCACTGCACAACATTCTACTCCAGCATCTAGTGGCCAGCCCCTTGGGTTGGCTAGAGTATAGCATCCACAGAGCTTGCAACCTGGCGCTATACCACTGCAGCAGTTGCTACTCCCACACTCAGCACCCACTGCCACACGGCTCTCCACTCATCCTCCTCTCACACACCATCAGGTTCAGGCACATTATCTTCCACAATCACATTCAACACTTCTGCACGGATATGCTGGCCATCATGTCTCGACACTAGGTGGCATGATGGTGGACCAAGAGGAGCATTTAGGTGCGACCCGCACAACATATGCAGTTGTTCCCCCTACTGCATCACCTTTGTCGGCAGCAACTCCATATACCCTCCATGCCAGGGTGGGTGACCTAAAAAGAGCACTTTGACAAGTGCGGGGAAGCGACAGCCAACCCTACGGATTCTAGGACCTCTGTTACTTCCCAGAGGCGACACTCCCACCGCATTTTCAAGTCCTGAACTTCGAGAAATACAACGGTAAGGGTTTCCCCATTTCACATCTTAGGAAATATTGCAGAGATCTCGCTCAGCTCTAGGCTGACGAGAAGCTGCTGATCCGCTTCTTCTAGAAGAGTCTCACCGGTCCAGCCCTCAAGTGGTTCACGTCGCTTGACAGGGGCTCGATCAAGACTTGGAATGACCTTTCGCAGGTGTTCATGGACCAATATGCCTTCAATCTCGACTTGGTCCCAAACAGGGAGGACCTTGTCGCTATGAGACAGAAACCCCATGAGCCATTTGGGGAGTACGTCGGCCACTGGTGCGCCCTCGCATCACAAGTGAGAGATAGACCTTCCGACGAGGAGTCTATCGAAATCATTATCCAAGGTGCACAGCTAGATGCTGGGGCTCTATTAAGCATTCAACCCGTCACCACCTTCCCATCTTTGATTCGGGCAGGTGCGTGTGTAGAGAGCTCCCTCCGCAGTGGTAGCTTCCCTACACTCACCAGTTTTGCCAAACAAGGCACATCCCATGATCACCAGGCAAGCAGCAACACTCGCAACGGCGTTGGCACCAGTTACCCTAAGAGGCAGGATCCTCCCAAGCCTGCTGTTACATACATAGGGTCGCCCGCCATGCCCATCAATGTGCTGAACCAACCAGGCCCGAATCAGTTAGTCTATGCACCTACACCTAAGGCACCACACACACCACAGATCACCACCATCGCCCAGCCAATGTATCCCACAGCATCGGTCCAACAAGGACCCCGCTCAGGGCAGAGAAGGCCTCAACGTGTTGCCTGACAATACACCCACTAGTTGAACCACTGAGTGCCATCCTCCCTAAGGTGGTGTCGCTCCTGAAACTCCCGGAGGTCCGCCCCATGCCAAACCCTCTGTCGGGGTGGTACAACACGAGCCTCCACTACAATTTCCACCATTGCGTAGGTCATTCGACGGACAATTGCATGGCCCTTTCGGAGTGTCATTCAGGATTTGATTGACTACAAGGTCATCATCATCGACACCTAGGAGGCACACACCACACCAACAACAACTCCTCCACATGCACTAGCACCACCAGCCTACCCCAACATTTTCAACCAGCCCATGCCTACGCATAACAACTCAGCAGGCGCTGGGACCTCAAGAATCCATTTCCTCTCTGCTTCTGGGTCTACGACATTCATAGTAGACCCTTCTGATTTAATTCATACTGTTGATGAGCCTTTCCCCACTCATCTTTATCGTTTGAGTCATACCGGTTCCGAGTCAGCCGTCCACATTATACGGTTGACCGTTAGGGCAGAGCGTGCCGCCGCACTGTCGACTGCACACTCTGGGTCACCCATTTGCTTACTCGCCTGACCCATGCCTAGTCATCCTGTCTTGTCTCCTGTCTAGCCTTGGATCCGACATCCTCTTGTACAGCATCCTATCCAACACCCTCTCCAGCCAAACCACCTTTCTGTCAGTTCGTTGTCGGCATCGCTGGAGCTGGCGGCACGTACCCCTCTTGTCGTCCACTTGACAAGGGACACTCATCATGTACCTTACAATTTTGTCGCAGAAATGTGTGCAGAAGTCACCAGGTCAGGGAGGGTGCATAGGCCACCAGCGTTAGCAGCCCAGCCTGCCCGTCTAGCATCTTCCCTTCCTTAGTTAGCCACCCAACCTTCCAGGACGGTCCCTTGTTCTGTCCCAACCTCCTCGACCCGGCAGGAGCAGCCCTCTGCCGACTTCACAACTCAGTTGAAGAAGGTTAAGGCTGATATCTCCATTTGGGATCTCATCCATACTTCTGTAGAACATTGAGAAGCCTTCCTTAGGATCTTTCAGGCTGCTCACGTCTCCCCCACCATAGAACCGTTCGCTCTTGAGAATATGGTGGGCATGATCACAGAGCCCCATGTCATTTCCTTTTCCAGCGAGGAATTGCCTCCAACAGGAGTCAATCATAACTAGCCTCTATTCATTACAGCGCAATATCAGAGCTTTTGAATTCCCCTCACCCTAGTTGATAACGGCGAGGGCCTTAATGTCTCCCCTTTGCGCACAGCAAACAAAATCGGATTCAAAGCTGAAGATATCATACCAGCCATGAAGGGAATGACGGCCTTTGATAACACGCATCATGACGCGCTAGGGATGCTGGTTATTCCTCTCACTATAGGGCATGTAGTCTTCAACGTCGAATTCTATATTGTGGATCTGGAACCCTTTTTTAATCTTCTACTTGGGCGCCCTTGGCTGCACAAGCATCAGGTGATCTCCTCGACCCTCCACCGTATGGTTAAGTTTCGCTGGGGCAACGATGTAGTTGTTGTCATGGCAGAAGATGTTGACAAGGAAAAGGTTGAGTCGGTCTCTGCTGTCTTCCTTCTAGACCCTCCACTTTGACCCTAAACTGTCCATTGTCATGTTCTGGGTCAACCGTTTTGAGCCTGTCAATTACATTCTGGCTCTCGAGCGTGTCAGTTACCTTACTATTCATGGCAATCCCCTTTGGATAATCGAAAACGTATGTCGCAAATAGGGATACAAGAAAGGGACACCAATCGGGTGACACGGCCAAGGAATCTCCGAGCCCATCCAGGCAGAGGAGAGGCGAGAGTTCAAGGGTCTAGGATACGAGTGGCAGTCGCACAAAGATGGATATTCGTGCATCAAGAGGTACAATAAGATTTCTATTCCGTCGGATCTCACCATCTTTGTCAGTGCAGGGATACTTGATCCCAATCAGAGCCAGGCCACTGTAGAGAAGAGCCGAAACAAGATGGTGCAGCCACAGTCTCAATCGACGGTAGGTACTTTGACGATATCAGCCACTTCCCCAACAGCAAGCCCCACAACAATAGTCTTGCAAGCAGTGGCATTAGTGGATCCATCAATGCAGTTAGTTAGTTTCGTACATTGTTTACAGCGATCTCAGATCCAATCAGCAGAGGTCCACAGTCCAGATGAGGCAGTGGCAGAACAGAGTGCTGTCCAATGTTCTGATTGCATCACGGTAGAGGATGAGACAGTTGGTAAGGTAGGTTAGTCGAGTGAACAAGTCAGTGACTTAGAGCTTCTGTTCTAAGAGCAGTTGTCAGTGTTGGCTGAAGACACAGTAGAGCATCAGAGGCTGGGGAAAGGAAAGTCAAGGGCCTCAAAATCAAAGTCAGCAGCTCCCCGCCAACAGTTGGACCACTCATTCATCATGGTCCTAGTTGAGTCACAACCAGAATCCACTAGACCATTAGAGTTAATCTCTTTGCAGCCAAAGGCGGGTCTAGATGGTATATGCAGTTGAAGCCTCACCTTAAGTAAGGTGAGGGTCAAAAAAAAGACCATGAGTTAAGCTCACGAGGAAGGCCGGGCGGCATCACTCCTATCAGTCATAAGTAGGACAGTCGCCAGTTAATAGTACCATTTGTACATACTACAGAAAATCCAAAAAAATCAAGAAATCCAGGAAACCCAAAAAAATTAGAAAACCAAAAAAAATCAAAAAATAGTATCAAGAGCCGAGGAAACAGAGCAACCCGGCTCGTTAGTAGAGCCCATTGTTAAAGAGCCAGAGGTCACACAATGCAGATACAAGAACACTAAAGTCAGTGTGACCATCCTTAGGAATCATCAAGGGCAAAAATCAGAGCACATCCTCTCCTTTGATGTCACCGACCCGACCTTCAAAAAGGAAATCATATCAGAGCTCATCGCTTATGAGAAGGAGGATGATGACATGGATGAAGACGGTGAAACACCTGAATTCCAGCCCTACAATAATGATCCAGAAGGGCCAAATATGCATGTCGAGGAAGAAACTGAACAGGTCTACGTCGGTACTGCAGAAGATGTCAAGGTGGTACTCATTAGTGCTAAGCTATCTCCACAGGCTAGGGCAGATTTCATAGCATTTCTGAAGGAATACACAGATGTCTTTGCCTGGAGTTATGACGACATGGTCGGCCTGGATGTCGAAGTGGTGGTACATAAGTTACCTCTGAAGCCTAATAAGAGGCCCGCCAAGCAAAAAATCAGGAGATGGCAACCTCAATGGATCTTGAAACTCAAGGAGGAAATCATGAAGCAGCACAAGGTGAACTTCCTCAAGGTGGTGTTGTATCCAGAATGGTTAGCAAATGTTGTCTCAGTGCCAAAGAAAGATGGGAAGGTCCATACGTGCATCGACTACAGAGACCTCAATATGGCGAGTCCCAAAGACGATTTCCCACTTCCTCTCATAGATGTCTTGGTGGACAACATAGTCGGACACAAAATGCTATCATTCATGGATGGTTTCTCAAGGTACAACCAGATCAAAATGGCCGAGGAGGATATGGAGAAGACCTCCTTCATCACCCCTTGGGGAGTCTTCTGTTATCGTGTGATGCCATTTGGGCTCAAGAATGCTGGAGCAACTTATCAAAGGGCAATGACTACACCTTTCCACAACCTCTTGCATCAGGAAATAGAGGTCTATGTAGACGATATGATTGCCAAGTCCAAAGAGCCTGAGGAGCACCTGATCTGTTTGAGAAAGCTATTTGATTGCTTCAGAAAGTACAAGCTCCGTCTTAACCCCAACAAATGCATATTCGGAGTGTTTTCTGGCAAACTTCTGGGATACATTGTCAATCAAAGGGGAATTGAGGTTGACCCTAGCAAAGCAAGAGCCATCATTGATATGCCTCCCCCTACATCTGAGAAGGAAGTTCAGAGCTTATTGAGCCAATTACAGTATATCAACCAGTTCATCGCACAACTTACTCCCATATGTGAGCCCATCTTCAAGCTGATAAGAAAGAATGCACAAATCCACTGGAATAAGGAATGTCAGGCTGCATTCGACAAAATCAAACATCTCCTTACAAAATCTCCTGTCTTGGTTCCACCCACACCAGGACGACCTCTCTTGCTATATCTCTCCACCACCCAACACTCCATGGGCACAGTCCTTGGGCAGCACGATGAGACAGGACATAGGGAGAGAGCCATCTACTACTTGAGCAAGAAATTCAATGATTGCGAAGCTAGGTACAATCCTATCGAGAAGATCTACTTATCCATTGTCTAGGCCACCCAACGTCTCTGCCATTATATGATGGCATATCTGGTCCTTATCCTATGCTAGTATGACTCTATGAAGTACTTGTTCCAAAAGGCAGCATTAGTGGGATGATGCGTGAAGTGGCAGGTGATGCAATCTCAGTACGACATTTCATTTGTCACATAGAAATCAATGAAGGGGTAAGCGATAGTGGACCACCTAGCTGACCTACCATTGTCAGAGTACGAGCCATTGTAGACGCAGTTCCTAGATGAAAACATCCTATTCGCCATGGGAGATGCAAGTGTTGAGGAATCAGAAGACAGGTCCCGGTGGCACCTATACTTCGATGGAGCTATCAACAAAAGAGGTAGAGGAATCAGTGTAGTATTATCGACACCACAGGGACAGATGACCCCCTTCTCTAGAAAGCTCACTTTCGAGTGCACCAATAATGAAGTTGAGTACGAGACGTGCATCATGGGACTGTAAATCGCATTGGAACATGGTGCACGGAAGCTACAGGTGCACGGGGATGCCATGTTAGTCATATCCCAAATTAACGGCGAATGGAAAACCAAGGATCCAAAGCTCGTACCATATCACGAATATCTCTTACAGCTCGTCAAGGAGTTCGAAGAAGTGCACTTCTCCTTCATGAGTAGAGCCAAAACTCCTATGTAGATGCACTAGCAATCCTTGCCTCCTGGCTCTCGATACCTGAAGAGTGCACAGTCGATGTATCGGTCACCCGAGCAGAGCAGCCCGTCCATTGCATGAGCATAGAAGAAGCGGACCCGTCAGTAGAGCTCCCCTGGTATCATAACATTAAGACCTTCCTGGAATCAGGCGAATCTCCCAACCGACACATCACCAGCAGATAAGAAGACCATGGCGCACTTGGCGTCAAGATACGTGTTGGGCGGAGGACATTTGTACAAAAGATCATATAACCAGATGCTTTTGCAGTGTATCGACAAGAAGGAGGCTAATACTTTGATGCTTCAGATCCATGCTGGGACATGCGGCTCCCACATGAATGGAGTACTGTTAGCCAAGAAGATCATGTTACAAGGCTACTTTTGGGCAACTATGGAGGTAGATTGCTGTCGTTTCGTGTGTAAATGCCACAACTGTCAGATCCATGGGAACTTCATACATACTCCCTCCTCAACAACTGCACAGCATGACTTCACCATGGCCTTTCTCAACTTGGGAAATAGATGTCATCGGAGCCATCCATCTGGCATCATCCAATGGCCATAGCTACATCCTGGTGGCCATAGACTACTTTACCAAATAGGTGGAAGCGGCCTTTTACAAAACCGTCACAGCTGTAGCCATAGAAAAGTTCATCAAGAACAATATCATAGCCCGGTACGGGGTGCCACACTCCATTATCTCAGACAATGGCAAGAATTTCATAGTGCAGAGATTGGAGGATTATCAGCAGAGCCTTAAGATCAAACATCACAGATCTTCCCTATACCGCCCATAGATGAACAGTGCTGTGGATAGGGGTGGGCACGGTTCGGTTTGGTTCGATTTGAGACAAAACCACAAACCAAACCATATAATTCGGTTTGAACAATTTTCAAACCGAACCGAACCATTGTATCTATTGAAACCGAACCAAACCGAACCATTGTAGATCGGTTTGGTTCGGTTCGATTTGTGGTTTAACCATTTAATAAAATATATTTAAAAAAATAAAATGACTAAAAAAATAGAATCAATTTGAAACAGACGAATCGGCATGATTTTTAAAATCCTGCACATTAGGCCACTGAAACAAGTTCATCTCCATGTAAACTTTTTACAGTAAAAACATGCATGCCGAAAAATTAGGTCCAGAATATTTAAAGAATTTATGGTCCAGAATTTTTACAGTAAAAACATACATGCATTTAAAGAAACTATGTTTTTACAGTAAAAACATAGTCACTGACATATCAGTATATCACCGAATTCTGATATGAGAGAATCGACCTTGATGTCCCTTTATCAGGATTATGACTGATAACGATCGCATAGTCCCCAGAGCACCTCGCGAAGACGTCGTGGTCCCCGACGTGGTGCTTGACATTGTTGACAACTACGCCTTCGGGGATGGACCTGAGGGGGAGAACGTTGCCAACCATGAGGTTGGCCTTCTTCCCATAGTAGACGAACTGGCCAGTGAACATGCCTTCAGCGGCAACGAAGAGCTCTTTCTGGTGCTTGTACTGGAAAGGGTGGCGGAAAGTGATGCAGGCAAGCGGAGCGCCGCGGTCGGGGTCGTGGATGATCTCGGTGATAACGCTCTTCAGGTACCCATTGCGCTCACCGAAGTCGAGGCTCCGGAAGCGAGCGAGGCCCTTGCGGTGGTGGGTATGGGAGCGGAAGACTGACCCTGCTCCCTTCCTCTGGGCGCGTATTACTCTCCCCATGGAGACGGGAGGAGGAGGAGGAGGCGGTGGCGGTAGGAAATGGGGAAGGGAATGGAAGGGTTTCGTGGAGCAAAACAGCGGAGCTGGTCGGGCAGAGCAGGCGGCGGTCGCAACTCGCAAATGGGGAAGAAATAAGGGATTAAGGGCGTCGTTCACTCGTTTCAGCCCTAAATGGCTACTTATATAAATTTATATATTTTAAATATTTAATAACTAATATATATATTTACATAAATAATCTATATTAGTATATTATATTCGGTTCGGTTCGGTTCGGTTAAACCACCCTTAAAACCACAAACCGAACCATAGGGTTCGGTTTGGAGATATTTCAAACCGAACCAGACTACTAAATTTAAAAAACCGAACCAAACCACTAAAAATGGTTCGGTTCAGTTCGGTTCATCGGTTTAGATGGTTTGGATGCCCACCCCTAGCTGTGGAGTCAGCAAATAAGAACTTAATCAAAATCCTGAAAAAGAGCGCCGAGACACATAAGGATTGACACGAAAAGCTCCCCTATGCGTTATGGGCCTACAAAACTTCAGTCTGGACCTCAACGGGAGTGACACTCTACTCATTGGTGTATGGCATGAAGGCGGTCCTACCAATCGAAGTAGAGATCCCATCACTCAGAATCTTGAGGGAGGCTGAGCTAGAAGAAGCCGAATGGGTCGAAGACAAATACATCCTGTAACCATGTCAGCGACAGCCTCCGGCGTGGCGTGAAAGGCCAAATGTGCGAGGACCAGCAAAGTCACGTCCAAAATGGTAAAAACAATGATAAAAATGCAGGAGTTGCCACCTAGTCTATTTAAAAACGGGAGACGAGGAAAACCATTTTAAAACATTAAAACTATGCAATAAAACCAATGGAAAAGGTCATCATGAACCAGAAAATTGGGCAAGGATCCCTGTTACGCACGAGGAAGGTATTAGGCACTCACGTGCGCCCAAAAATCCGGTCTTTCATGGGTTTCTCGTTTACTTATATGAAATGTTTGCTTTTAAGCTTGTTTCTATACGCCCGAGGGTGATATGCCATGCAATGCTACATGCAAATGGTGCCTTATGCTAAACCTGGGTAAAGGTATTGTAGGGTGTGTCCAAATTCTTTGAAAAGTCACTCAAGTTGTGGATCAAACATTGGTGCAAAAATATCGCACGGATACAACTATAGATCCAATGGAATTGAGTAGCTAACGTCCTCGCTTTACTATATGCAAGACCTAAGCTATCATGCATAAATGTGGATGAAAATAGACTAGAGTCACCCTGATATATCCAGGAGGACACCCAAAGAAAACCAAAGGCAAAGCAAATCGGGAATCATACTAAATACCATGCCAAAAAGCCACTGTGTGTAGTGAAAAAAAAACAGGCAAGTGCGCCTGTGTGGTGCGCCAGACTGGTGCGCTAGTTTGGTGCACCACCTATGTGCTCTACTGATATGTGCCAGGAAAGTGTGCCACTGAAGTTATATAAAATCTTGCAAATGTGCATAAAATCATCTGAAAACGCATCATGGACATCTAAAACACCTGATCACATGTGAGTTTCCCCCCTTCTTCTACAAGGTCACAAAGGAAAGAGGAAAACCAAGAAAACATGATATGGGTCTTATGCTCAAGGGCAATATGCCTCACACATGACCACACAACCCTACTCTGATAAAAGCTAATGAATACCAACTATGTTACTTGGACTTGGATCATAGATTGATGCAAAAGAACTCTACACAGAGAGTCTTGAAAAGCAACCAGTTCACCAAATCCAAGTGGCAAGCTAACTTCACTAGATGCAAAACTAATGCAAACAGGGTTGTTATATGCTGGAATCATGCAAGCAAGGACATGGCATATCAGAGATCAAACCCCAAAAAGATCAAGATCCAAAACAAACAGGAAAGCATGCAAACCATGATGCAAAATCTACTGTTTGCATCCTATGACTAGGCTGGTGTGCCAGATATGTGCTCCAACCTGGTGCGCAAGGTTGGTGCGCCCCAGATACCCTATTTCAGACTACAGTCTGACATCAGAGTCTGGGCCAGAAGCATGCAACTAATTGGGCTATTGTTTGTTCAGACCATTAACCTAGATGCCAGTGAACTTAATCATGTTAAGAAATCAAATCTTGAACATTCACTTCATTCTCTCTTTTCTAATCATTTTCATGGGTTCACAAGGACTACAACTACACATGTTTTCTTTATGATGCATGGATGTATCTTGGATGATTTAAATAGCATGGAAATATGATATCGGATGCAAAAGGCACGTCATAGTACAAGCAGACATTATAATAGCCAAACATCAAACAGAACTTCATGGAGAGAGCAACATAAACTTCAACCTAAGCAAGAAAGTGCAAGTGAACATCCATATAGCAAAGGGTGCAAGCAAATATCAACATAACGAGAGCAAGTATTAACAACATAAAAACGTTATACTATATTTGCAATGTGTGCTCTATGTAAAGTATCATGCAGAGATTACATGGAAGTGCTAAGAGACATACCTTTGATGTACTCCTTGGTGACTCGAGGTGGCTTCTCCTTGGTGCTTTGGACACAGCTAGGGATGCTCAGGGATGCAAGGGAGTGCTTAGGGATGCAAGGGAACTGGTTGCTAAGAGTGGGTGGACAGTCAAGAGAGAGTGAGTTGCTAAGAGAGAGAAAATGCTGCTTATGGATGGCCTTTTAAAGAGGATGAAGAGGTAACTTCTTGGGATGCCAAAAGCCTCGAAACTCAACAGTCTTGCGTAGATTCGTGGTGGAATATTCGCAAGGGAAGGTTACAAGCACAAAAGATGGAATGCCAACAGCCAGCACCTTGAAAAATGATCTGTGCTAGCCTAGTGCGCCGCATTGGTACGCCAGTTTGGTGCGCCAGGTTGGAGTGCCAGGTTGGTGTGCCAGCTTTGTGCGCCAGCTTGGTGCGCCAGCTAAGTGCGCCAACTTGGTACGCCAGCTTGATGCTTCATATTGGTGTTCCACTTTGGTGCTCCACATCTAGCTGCCTAAATTGTTAATCGGACTATAGGTTTGTTATAGGCTTAGGGTAACCAAGGTGTCAGATAAAATTCAATTGAGGTTAGGCTTGTCGTATCCAAAGCAACATCTTCTAGAGAGTTCACCTACGAGCCGCCTCAAAATCAGGGTGTCTACACATCCAACTGAATTTAATCGACGAGCGTAGGCTACAGGCCATGTACAATGCTCGTTATTACCAAGTGAGAATGGCCAGATCATATCAGAAAAGAGTCTGACCTAGGAGCTTCACACATGACGATCTAGTTCTGTGGGCCATACATCTCCCAGACGGTCGAGACAAATTCCAACCTAATTGGCATGGTCCTTACATCATCAAGACAGTTTATTCGGGAGGCACAGCAATCCTGGAAGACATGGACAGCGTCGAGCTACCGAAGCTAGTCAACACATGTTATCTGAAGAAATACTACCAATTATCGGAAGGCGTGTATCCTCGCCTTGCAAAGTATCCTTTGGCGCATCATGCATCATTCACTATTCCATCATGCATGCATATTTCTAAAATAAAGGCAATCCAAGTGCATATAATCCATAGCATCTGTACTTTAACTTTCGTGCACATCAGTAACTTAAGCACATCGATAATTGCATGCATTTATGCATAAAAGCATCAACATCACATCCCGATGACGAGAATCAGAATAGCTAGCCTGCTTGAGAAGCTCTATACCTCTTCATTTGATACTACCTAAACATTCTAGTGAGTGAGGGAGCCACCACCTAGCCATGGTTAGGCGAAATGTCCAAACTCCCATGGGACTTATACCTCCAGAGAGAGATAAAATGTTAAGAGCGAGCACGAGTGTGAGCCAGAATAGAAAAATAAACATATTCCCAAGGGCACAAAAGAAATAAGGAGACAGAAGTTGAAGACAGAAGCTAGCCCTAGGAGAGAGAGGCAAGTAGGCCAACTCTACCCCTACCACTTACCTTGGGAATGAGTCAAAGCAAGCATCCTAAAAATTCAAGTGACCAAAGGGACTAGCCACCCCTTGCATATAATTCCAACAGCCCCCTCCAAATCAGGATGCCCATTACCCCCGAACAAGGGTTAGAGCGAGCCTACAAGCCTAAGAGGGAGAAAAGAAATAAGCCAAAAGCCAAAAAAGTAGGTCTAAGTCCCTAAGAGTTTGGCACGGAGCCTAACCTACTGAATCATCCATTCCAGAGAGCAACCAACAGCCTAGAGGTCCAGGTAGTATCTTGTGAATCGAGGTCTTCTCCTCTTCTCATAGCAGGCATCATTAGCATTCCAAATCCTGAAGGATGATACAACATAATACTATCATTCTTGCATGCATTATCTCTTGTCCACTTTTGCAAAGTCTCGCTAGGTCCCAAACCAGGGCATGTCATTTGCTCCTTAGCTAAAGACCTTGCTGAGGATACCGTACACCAGGGGCATGTCAGTTGCCTGTGTGGTGATAACCTTCCCCATTAACCAAGGGCATGTCAGCTGTCCTATTGGTTGACCCTCCTTAGGGTAGTATCTTCGTCCAGAAAATGTTGTCTACTCTATAACTTGAGCGCAGAAACAAGGACAACAACAGCTATAAGCCTCTGAGGTTAGAGCAAAGTTGGAATGTCAGTACTCTCCTAGTCAGCAGGTGAGAGCATATTCGATAGTCTAGTGCCAAAGTCAAACTCCCAAGAAGTTGGTTAGCAACACGACAGCAAGCCCAGAGTTGTCAGCAATCATCCGATAGGTCAGTCTTATTCAAGGAAGAAACAATGTCCTCGTGAAGTCCTTATCCAGCTAAGCACCACATATCAGTACAAAATCAGAGTAACAGTTTATCCAGATCGACCATCATTATCCTACAGCATCAATAGCATCAAGCGAACAAGCAAGGCAGTCGTAGTTTAGAGTGTGCCTACAAGCAAGTGTTTCCTGGCAGACCGCCATTGGCTAAACCAACTATCCAAGCCCCCAATTTTATTTTGTTCCTTTGTTTTAGCAACATCCTTAGTATTCCGATACCAGGGGCTTGTCAGCTGCCTTTTGGTATTATCCTCCTGTTACCAGGCGCATGTCAGTTGTCTTTTGGTATTATTCTCTTGATATCAATATTTCGTCAGCTACCCTCTTTGGGTATCCTGCCTTTCGAACTGTCATCGACTGCTTCTTGGTTGACTAGTTCGTTTATCCTCTTGTCGAACTATCACCAACTGCTTCTCGGATGGCGTGTCCGTCTATCCTATTTTTCGAACCATCATCGATAGCATCTCAGTCGCGTGCTCGCCTATCCTGCTTTCTGAACTGTCACCAACTACTTTTCAGTTGACTAGTTCATTATCCTGCCTTTCGAACCGTCACCGACAACTTCTCGGTTGACTAGTTCGTTATCCTGCCTTTCAAACTATCATCGACTACTTCTCGGTTGACTAGTTTGTTTATCCTACTTTTCGAACCATCACCGACTACTTCTCGGTTGGCTAGTTCATTTATCCCATTCCTTGAGACTCCTTTGATCCCAGTGGAGATTTGAGTCACTGTTTCCTTATATCCTAGGAACAGCCTTTATCCTTTCCTTGTAACTCCTCTAATCCAGAGGAGATCTGAGTCGTTGGTTCCTTGTATCCTAGGACCAGCCATTATCCCTTTTCTCGAGACTCCTCTAATCCCAGTGGAGATCCGAGTCGCTATTTCCTTGTATCCTAGGAACAGCCTTTATCCTTTCCTCATGACTCCTCTAATCCAGAGGAGACCCAAGTCGTTGGTTCCTTGTATCCCAGGACCAATCCTTTATCCCTTTCCTCGAGACTCCTCTGATCCCAGTGGAGATCCGAGTCACTGTTTCCTTGTATCCTAGGAACAGCTTTTATCCTTTCCTCGTGACTCCTCTGATTCAGAGGAGATCCAAGTCGTTGGTTCCTTGTATCCTAGGACCAACCCTTTGTCCCTTCATCAAGACTCCTCTGATCCTAGTGGAGATCCGAGTCACTGTTTCCTTGTATCCTAGGAATAACCTTTATCCCTTTTCTCGAGACTCCTCTGATCTCAGTGAAGATTCGAGTCGTTGTTTCCTTATATCCTAGGAACATCCTTTATCCTTTCCTCATGACTCCTCTGATCTGGAGGAGATCCAAGTCGTTGGATCCTTGTATCCTAGGACCAACCCTTTATCCCTTCATCGTGACTCCTCTGATCCTAGTAGAGATCTGAGTCGTTGGTTCCTTGTATCCCAGGACTAATCCTTTATCCCTTCCTCGTGACTCCTCTAATCTAGAGGAGATTCGAGTCGTTGGTTCCTTATATCCTAGGACCAACCCTTTATCCCTTCCTCGTGACTCCTTTGATCAGGAGGAGTTCCGAGTCGTTGGTTCCTTGTATCTTAAGACCAACCCTTTATCCTTTCCTCGTGACTCCTCTAATCTGGAGGAGATCCGAGTCATTGTTTCCTTGTATCCTAGGAATAGTCTTTATCCTTTCCTCGTAACTCCTCTGATCTGGAGGAGATCTGAGTCATTGGTTCCTTATATCTTAGGACCAACCCTTTATCCTTTCCTCGTGACTCCTCTAATCTAGAGGAGATCCGAGTCGTTGGTTCCTTGTATCTTAGTACCAACCTTTTATTCTTTCCTCGTGACTCCTCTGATCCAAAGGAGATCCAAGTCGTTGTTTCCTTATATCCTAGGAACATCCTTTATCCTTTCCTCGTAACTCCTCTGATCTAGAGGAGATCCAAGTCGTTGGTTCCTTGTATCCTAGGACAAACCCTTTATCCCTTCCTCGTGACTCTTCTGATCCAGAGGAGATCCAAGTCGTTGGTTCCTTGTATCCTAGGACCAACCCTTTATCTCTTTCCTCGAGACTCCTCTGATCTCGGTGGAGATCCGAGTCGTTATTTCCTTGTATCCTAGGAACAACCTTTATCCCTTTTCTCGAGACTCCTCTGATCCCAATGGAGATCCAAGTCGCTATTTCCTTGTATCTAGGAGCATCCTTTATTCCTTTTCTTGAGACTCCTCTGATCCCAATGGAGATCTAAGTCGCTGTTTCCTTGTATCCTTGAACATCCTTTATCCTTTCCTCATGACTCCTCTCATCTGGAAGAGATCCGAGTCGTTGGATCCTTGTATCCTAGGACCAACCTTTATTCCTTTGCTCGAGACTCCCCTGATCCCAGTGGAGATCCGAGTCGCTGGATCCTTGTATCCTAGGACCAGCATTTATCCTTTCCTCGTGACTCCTCTGATCCTAGTGGAGATCCAAGTCGTTGTTTTCTTATATCCTAGGACCAGCATTTATCCTTTTCTCGAGATTCCTCTAAGTCCAGAGGAGATCTGAGTCGCTGGCTCCTTGTATCCTAGGACCAACATTTATCCTTTCCTTGCGACTCTTTTAAGTCCAGAGGAGATCTGTGTCGTTGATTCCTTATATCCTAGGACCAGCATTTATTCTTTTCTCGAGACTCCTCTAAGTCTGGAGGAAATCCGAGTCGCTGGCTCCTTGTATCCTAGGACTAGCATTTATCCTTTCCTCTCGCGACTCCTCTAAGTCTTTAGGAGATCCAAGTCATTGGTTCCTCAACTCCTTGGGCCAGTTTTTTGTACTTTCTCTCGTGGCTCCTCTAAGACTAGAGGAGGTTTAAGCTGTTTGTTTCTTATATCCAAGGACCGACTCTTTGCCCTTGGGCTGATAACCCTAACTATCCGGTGATGAGTCTGTCAACTCATCACAGGGCTGATAATCCTAACTATTCGGCGACGAGTCCATCAACTCGTCACCAGGCAGGTAACCTCGTGCACTCGGGCAGTGAGCATGTTAACTTTATTTTAGCAGTCTCCTTTGCACAATTTTAGGATGGCTACTGACATATGACTCAGCATTTGACAGCAATTTATGAATTTTTTTATCTACATTGGACTATATGAAATATTGTGTGCATGGAACAAAGTGATTTGTCATTCTGAATACTCTTTTAATAATGCTCTGCAGACTTGAATCAAGAATGGCTGCAGCTCTCCCATCATTCATGGGCTTCCCTACAATGGTTGCACCGGTGAGTTGCTCAGAGGTCCTCCAGGCATGGATTGGAAAGTTAATAAATGATGATCGTGACAAGCTGCGGGCTTGGGGAATCTCCTAAAAAATCTTAGACATTGCAAATGTGAAGGTCTCCCATTACTTCTTATATGCAGCTGCTTAGTTTTGGAAGCCTACAAACCACACATTCCACTTCGGAAGAATTGAGTTAACTCCTACTTTGGAAGAGGTCCGTCAGGTGTGTTGTCTACCAATGTTCCTTGGGCCCACTGTATTTATGCGATGAGACGGATATTCCTCTGTGCTGAGTGAACTGACTGGCCTATCGACCGACGATTGTGATCTTCAACTGATCTGTACTAATGGGCAATCACCTATGCCACAACTGATTTACTTAGACAAGATAGTTGAGATACGCACCTCTGTAGGCGATGAGCTGTGGCTGAGAGGTTTCGTCGTCCACTTCTTAGGCGAGTTGTGAACATTAAGGTTGCAGAAATTGCTATGGCGGTGATAACCCGTCAGATAGACCTAGCCCCTATTATCCTAGCAGAGACTTATTGAGCCCTAGACCAGTCACTGCAACGGTGCCGACATTTTTATGGTTGTGGAGCCTTTGTACAAGTATGGTTGGCTGCTCATTTGGGTGTAGAGGTCTTACGCCTTTAGCAGTCAGCCTTCGAATCTTATTTCCAAAGTGGTCATGCTCGCACCCTCACATCAGTTCACAAGAAGTATGAGCGACTAGAGAGGTTGACAGAAGACAAGGTGACCTGGTGCATCATTCCTTCGGCAACTCACAACTTTGAAGCGTTCTTCAATGATACTGACATGAAGCTTATCATCCTCCCGGGGTTGACTGGTGGTGTCGAATATCATCCAATTCGTGTGATGCGACAGTTCGGTTACCGACAAGACTCTTTTGCTCAAGGACTGATGCCAGCTCGATTCCAGGAGTGTCCCCTGAGCTCTTACACGACGACAAAGGAACTGTCACGCCTGCTTACCGACTCCATTTGATCGAGCGACCTTGCAGTCATAGAAGTCAAGGGTTGTTCAGTTGACTACGAGGCCGAAGTGGAGGAAACCTGGCCAATCTGCGGAGTAGTTCCAAGTCCTACGTTGTTTCCAAAAACAAGAGGCTCTAAGAGGCCTAGGGATGACCCAGACTGTTGACACTTGTTTTATGCTACTTGTTCACTACAGACTGAAAATAAGTGTAATCACATCATTATATTTGACTGCTATAATAAATTCATTGGGACACATTTGCCAGTTTGTTTGGATGAGTGCGACTAACAGGGAATTGCCATGGTTGTAACATGTGCTCAATTGTTTCAAACTGCTGCCCCTTTTCTGCCTACCGACTTGGTGCTGGGGTCCACCAAGCTAACAGTCAGGAATATCGTTTTGTTGCCCTGACCTGGACAAACGAAGCCATCCTAGGTTTCTCTACCAGTTGGGGCGAAACTCAATCTGTCTTGTTGGGACTTGTTCAAGGCGAACGAGTGCCATTTCTATCCTTTCCTAGATCAGGTGAGGTTTAGATGATCCCCTCCTAGGTTTGCTCTAGATGGGACGAATCTTGGTGTCACTTACCTTATCTTCCATCGGACTAATAACCCTAACTATCCAGTTGACAACCGTCATATTGTCAGGAGCGGACTGATAGCCCTAACTATCTGGTGACGAGTCCATCAACTCACTATCGAGCTGATAACCCTAACTATCCGGTGACGAGTCTGTCAACTCACTATCGAGCTGATAGCCCTAACTATCCGGTAACGAGTCCATCAACTCATTATCGGACTGATAGCCCTAACTATCTGGCAATGAGTCTGTCAACTCATCACTGGGCTGATAGCCTTAACTATCCGCCAATGAGTCCGTCAATTCATCATTGGGCTGATAGCCCTAACCATCCAACAATGAGTCTGTTAACTCATCATCGGGCTGATAGCCCTAACTATCCGGCAATGAGTCCGTCAACTCATCATGGGGCTGATAACTCAAACTATCCAGTCGGTAGGTCCGTCAACTTATCATACTTTGTCCCTTAGTTTGCAAGTTTGGTAGTTTTACCTAATGCCCCTTTTCTCGAGCTGATACCCCAAACTATCCGGTTGACAATCGTCACACTGTCAAGAGTGGGTTGATACCACAAACTATCCGGTCGACATCCGTCATTAGTCTATCCTTGGTCGGCAAGTCCAGTATCTTATCATGCATCTCCCGTAGGCAGGAAGGCCCGTCATTTGCCGAGCTTCCCTTTGTCGTGCGACGAGCTCGATAGTCTTATCCACATATCCCTCGACACAAGTCGAGAAATCCCTTACGCTCCCCTCCGAGAGCTGAGCTACCCACTCGTTATCAGCATCGCCCTCATGCATCACTCAACATTAGGGTCATCCTCTACATCAACATCACGCATGGGCCACGAGTCATGACTTTTTGGTGCATCCACCGAATAAGTGGCTCACGGCCCCACAACGAATACCACTCTTCTGTAGACTCAGGTGGGGTGTCTTGTCAACACTAAGTATCGGTCTTGATTCCCTTGACCTCACTCAGGGAGGGGCATCTGTAGACATCCCGATTTTGCAATCACTTGGCAGCAGGCTCCTTTAGATGATGCTTTGGTTGCGACCACCAAAACCCTAGTCCACTTAAGCCCACTGTAGACACCCCAATTTTGCAGTCACTTGGCAGCAGACTCCTCTTGAAGATGCTCTGGTTGCAACCACCACTACTAAACCCAAACTCCATTCATTTGTTTATTATTTATGTAAATATTGCATTGTTTCTCCTATTTAAATGATAATTTGCTTTTCAGTCCCATATATTTTTATTTCTTCATAGTAAGACCCCTATATTCATGTTTTCTTTACAAATGAGTCGTGAAAGTTTATTTTGTGACCCTTGACTTTTCATAATTTAAAATTGCATTGTGAATATTGCACTTTTTGTCCAGTTTAAATTTCAATTGCATTTCAGTCCTATTCATGCATGTTTTATCACACTTAAACCCCTGAGATTATGTTTTCATTGCATTTAGGTCCTAGTCTTTTGCATTAAGCCTCTAGAACTTAAAAAAATGAGTTTTTCATGTGTATTTTACATCCTAGACCTCAGGAAACTTCAAAATTACACTGACCAACATAAAATCCCAATTTTTATCACATTCAGGTCTAGAAATTTTGCATAAAAGTCCCTAGATTCACATCAAATCATTCCTGAACATAAAATTTACATTTTGACCCTTAGATTAATTTCAAATCCATTATTTAGGATTTTAAATGTTTTCCTGCATATCTTGGAATATTTTTCACACATTTCATCTCATGTTTAGCATTTAATCACAGATTCTATTCAAAAATCATGTTTTCATTGAGATTTGATCCTTAGCCTTACAATTTAGTCACATTTTCACTTATGTGTGAATTTTGCACTTCAGACCCTGAATTTTCAGGAAATTATCCAAGTGCAACTTTTACATCCTTGTGCCACATTGACATTGGACCCATCATTTGCATGTTAGAATAGGGGTCGTGAACATGTTTTTTCATCTAGATTCTCACTCCTTTTGTGAATTTTGCATTTTGGTCCTTATGTTTGTCCTTTATTGTGTTTACATCATTTTGTTGATTTTCTCCCCCATGTTTCTTGCAAATAACATCTTCTAGACATTTGGCACACATTTTGACATAACTTAGGCCATGCATTATCCCCATGCATACATTTATCACTTTTGACCACTGAAATGACCAAATTGCCCCTATGCCATCAATTCATGCACATGTGTGTCTGTTATTGCACCAAGTCACGCATAACCTTTGTCTACAGCATTCCTTAGTGAATTTTACCCATTTA
>JAMKQA010001441.1:0-22490 GCA_024699735.1 Posidonia australis
GGGGGGGCGGGGAAGCTTGGCCAGCCATGCGAGAAAGAGGATGGAGAGTTGCAGAGAGAGTGAGGAAGAGAGGAGCCTGAGCTGGAGAAGTACATCAAACCTCCTCCCTTCGTGAAAGCCATGCATACTCTGTTCTTTCACCTCTGGACTCCTTCATCACCAACTGAGCTCAGAAAGAGCTGCAACCTCCACAATCATGGTCCTCCTTCAAGCATCAAACCCATGCAACCATGATGTAGTGAAAGAAGAAAGGTAGAGCATAGCTTCATTGACCCTCGGCACCTTCTCCATTGGCCTTTTTCTACTCCGACGACCACCGGTAGCCCAATCTCTACCTCCAACCGTCGCCATGTGCCTGTGAGCTCAAGGGAAACCATCGACATCCAGAGGATGTGAAACAGGTAAGTCTCACTCCTTTTTTTGCTATGATCTGGTCTTCAACTTTAATCTTGCCTTGTCGTAAGCTTCTTCGACGTTCAGTGCCCTCTCTTTCATAATTCCTTGTCGATCGTGCGTCGTCTTCCTTGACGTTGGCGGAAGATCGATACTGCGTGTCCCCGGAACCCATCATCGAAGAGGGGGACGAGAAAGGGGATTTAACATTCATTTTGGCCTCCATGAACCGTAGGAAGCTCTAGATTGCCTCACTATGGCCACTAGATCGAAATTACAGATGAACTTGTCGACGAAGCCCATAATCCAGTGAGCTAGGTGGGGAGAAGAGTCCACACAGAAGTTCTTGCATCTAAGATCTTGCGCACCTTCCCCTTCTTCCCCTCTACCTTTCAGAGTCCTTGGATCACTGTGATCACTGTGCCAAAGCTCTAGTCCATCTCCCACAGTCGAGCTCATCGGAGAAGACAGAGTCGACAACGAGGTGGATTGGGAGAGGCACGCAAATGGTATTCCTCGCATCCATGCACCTACACATCTTCCCCTTCTTCTCCTTGACCATCCGGAAGCCTCGGACCACCGCATTGCCGCTTCCAGTAGCTCCAACCTTCTTGAGCCTGTCGTTGGAACAACGATATCGATGAGAGCGGTGGGGAGAGGAAGTTAGCCGTTCGATGTCTCATCAGAGCTGTTGGATCTTTTCATCCTTCCTCCTTCTTGCTTATGTAGAGGTTAGATACATGATCAAGCGTCGGGGAAGCCCTGGATGGTTTCCCCAAGCGATCGCTGCCGGCGATCGTTGTGTCTTCTTTTAAAAAGTCTTTTATTAAAACTTCTTCTTCTTTTCTTTTCTTGCAATCAGGTCCTTACATTTTACATTCTGAACCCTGCATTTGCCCATACATCATTTTATTTTCTTTATTTGGTAAATTTTCTGTGTGGCCCTTGTGCTTTTCTATTATTAATTCTCAAGTTTCAAATCTTTGACAAAAGCCTTCAGACTTCTTCTTTTTCAGCCATTAGTCCATTGATTTGCATATTAAACCCTGAACCTCACTAATATTACATTGAACACAGGTTATTCTAGAACATTTATAAATCAGACCCTGGAAATTCCTATTTTCACCCACAAGTCCACTAATCTACACATTTAACCCTGAATTTCTCCTAAATTGCATTGAACACATATTTTTGACACATTTACAGATTAGACCCTAGAAGTTTCAATTTTTATCCAAAATGAACAATTTTACACATTTAACCCCCAACCTCCAAAAAATTGCATAGAAATGTGTTCTTTAGCACATTTGCAGATTAAACCCTGAATATCCCAGTCTTTACCCAGAAACATGTAATTTTTACATAGAGGCTCCTAGAAACTTACATATGTCATCCATGTATTCATTTGTACATCTTGTTACTCTCTTTCAAGTATATATTCTCATGTATATCTTCTTGTATCTTGCACACATTTCAAACTTAGTCCACATATTATTTTCTGGATTTCCTCCGAGTTTCACATTCCTGATTTAATTTGGATTTTCATCACCCGAGGGCGTACATTAACAGGCTTGATAATGCCGACATAGACTCGAATGAGGATTATTTTCTTTTTGATTTTCTCAGATTTTCCAAGTTTCCGTTGTTTTGCATGACGCTTTCTGAACATTTTTTATTTTTACATGATTTTCCTCATTGCTCAAGGACATACAGTAAAGTGGCATTTTCAATGCCTACATTATCCCTCGGATTATTTTCCTTATCATTTCTCTTTTATTCGTTGTTTTCTTGGAGATTTGTCATTTTTTTCGTATTCATCTTAGACATGTGCATTAGGTGTAGATAAGCATTTAAACATAAGGTCATAAGCAAGCGATTAACCTTAAAAGATCAAATTTTTCGGACGTATGGGGGTGCCTAATACCTTCCCAATGTGTAACAAGAATCCTTACCCTTTCTTTAGCCTACATTGATTTACGTACTTCATCCATTACGCATAGAGCCCACATGGGTTTATTTCTATTGATTTCTTTGGGTTTTCTTAATGTTTTGTTTTCCTCGTCTTCCCATTAAAAGACTAGGTGTCGACTTCGTTTTCTTATCCATTCCTTATCCGACTTTGGTGATTCCTAGTTGAGTCTCCTTCATCGAATTCACCATCTTCGCCATGACCATATCAGAATTCCTCGTGTGTTTCCACGCATCGAGGAGTCATGCAGGGTTCCATCGGCATAGTCACAACTACATTATGAACCTTTGTTTAATTATGAATGGCTAATTTTTATGAATAAGTCCTGTTATGGATAATGATATGGATGACTTAACATTCATGAACCTATTGTGACCATGCTGGTGGAACCTTACATGGCTCTCCAAGGTGCGTGGAAACACACGAGATGTCCCGATACGATCACAGCGAAGATGCTAAATCCGGAGAAAGAGAATGGACTCGGAAACACCAAGGAAGGATAAGAAAAGGATAAGGAAAAGGAGTCGCTACCTAGTGTTTTAATGGAAAGATAAGGAAAACCAAATACAAAGGGAAAAAAACCTAAAGAAACCAATGTGAAGAAAACACACGTATGCTCCGTGCCTAATGGATGTTGTGCACAAATCAATGTAGGCTAGAAAAAGGGTAAGGATTTTTGTTACGCATGCAGAAGGTATTAGGCACCCCTATGTGCCCGAAAAATTCGATCTTTCTAGGTTTCCTACCTGCTAATGGTCCGTTGTATGTATGCTTGTCTATTGTCAATGTACATGCCTAAGATGACTGCGAAAATATGCCAAATCAAAGAAACGAAAAGAAATAATAAGGAAAATATAATCTGAGAGACAATGTTAACATTGAAAATGTCACTTTACTGTACGCCCTTAGGCAATGAGGAAAATCGTGAAAATCAGAAATACTTGGAAAGCACCACACAAATCAATGTAAACTTGAACAATTCTGAGAAATTCAAATGGGAGAAAATAATCCTCATTCAGGTCAATGTCGGCATTGTTAAGTCTATTAATGTACGCCCTTAGGCAATGGAAAACCAAATCAAATCAAAACCGTGAAAATTGGAAGAAATACGAGAAATAATGTGAAAACCAAATCTGAAATAAGTTGGAAATGTGTGCATGATGTAAGAAAGAAGGCATGCATGAAAAAGGATAACAAAATGTACGAAAAGAAAGCATGTGTGAAATATGTAAACTCCAGGGGCCTCTATGCAAAAAACACATATCCTGAATAAAGGTTGAGATTCCCAGGCTAAATCAACAAAAATGCTTAGAAAAACACATTTTAGATAATTTTGAAGAAGTTGGGGGTTAAATGTGCAAAACTGTGCATTTTTGGTCAAAATCAGGATTCCTAGGGTCTATTCTGCAATTTTGTCAGTAAAACATGTATTTAATGCAATTCTGAAGAAATTCAGGGTTAAATGTGCAAGATAATGGACTTATGTTTGAAAACATGAAACTTCAGGGACTGTTCTGCAAATTTACCCTAAAAACATGCATTCAGTGTGAAATCAGTGAAGTTCAAGGTTTAAAATGAAATTCTGGACACATTTGAGTAAATATTTAAATCTCAAGGGTTTAATTGGTAATTGTGTCAGAAAATCATGCATTTAGAACAATTTCAATGAAATCTAGGGTGTTCTGTGCAAATTATGGACATAAGATGAATTAAAAGTAAATCAGAGGGTTTATGTCAAAAATTAAAGCTTGGAAAACATTAACAAAAATGTTCAAGGGTCACATTGCAATTCTTCAAAACAAAGTATTATTAAAAAGGTTAAAAACTATTGCAAGGACCTAAAAGCAAAATGTAAGGATCTAGTTGCAAACAAAATAAAAGAAATAGAGTTTTTTTTTAAAGAAGTTTTTTTTTTTTTTTTAAAAGAACGATGGTCGCTGACGACAGAACCCCGCCGTCGACGGCCATCTGGGATGTCTTTCCAGGCCTCTCCAATGCCTGATCTGGCATCCAAGCTCACTAGGAACAAGGAGGAGGGAAAAAGGACACATCCAACAGTTCCAATGAGGCACTGGACGGTCGAAGGTCGCTTCCCACCTCCCTCGCCGTCGACACGACTCCGGTGATGGCGACGAGGAAGAAAGGGTCGCTGGAGGTGGCGGAGCGACGATTCTGGGCTTGGGGCGCAGAGAGGAAGAGCTTCTACCAACCAGGGCAAGAAAAGGCATCGTTCCTCACCCCGTGGATCTTGCTCGCCGTCGACCCGATCCTCTCCAGGAAGCTCGACTGTGGAGGTCGTTCGGGGCTGGAATCAAGGTGAGGAAGCTTCCAGATGCTCGGAGAGGGGCTGCGATGAGTGAAACGCCCGGTCGGACTTCACTGTTCACCTTCTTTTCCTACGACGATGAGGGTGTGTCCAGTGAGCTATTCCTAATGGCTTCCAGGGGAGATGTTGCAACGTCCAGAGGAGTGAAGAAGCTAAAAAGGACCTCAACAAAGCTAACCCCTCATGGGAAGATAGTCTTATCTATCAGGATGCTACCAGCTACGGGACGTGTGTCTCACCCGCATTGGCCACCATAGGGAACTCCTCCTCAAGGTGCCCTCCATACGGTGCTCATGAAGGAGTCTCATACCTCCACACCCGACAACACCCGAACCTCAGTGCTCGCAACGACAATAGAAGTATCATACCTCCTAGTCATGTTATGAAATACCTCAACCTATAGATCACAACCCTAACATCGAAACGACAATCAACAAGTGTCATACATCCAAGGTCCGACGAGCCTTAGCCTCAGGTATCTCGGCCCTCAATACAAACAAAAAACACTAGAAAATTCTTTCCAAAACCATTTTCAAATATGTACTTTCCTCTTTCCAAAACTTTCTTTTGGAAAACCTTTTCAAAACCATTAAATATCCTTTAAAACTCAAGAAACATTATGCCTAGCAGCGACATAGAAACCAAAGGCTGAGAAACCACAAACAAAACATGACCTCGACAATTCTCCTATCAGGCCCAGGCAAAAGTACCTTGGGAGCATTTGAGTTCACGAGCGGAACGCTCAACCCATGACCATGACCTAAGAAAACACCAACAAAAACATCCTCTGAGTGCCAAACCCACCTAGAAGATACCAAAGTAAAGCAAATACAACTAGAATTATACGCTCTAGCACCAAATGTAAGACACCTACTGACTCATGTCCCTTGGGAGCACAGCCAGATCGACTCAAACACTCGGAACGGTGCCATCGAATACTCCATTCAGTGCACCACACACAAAACCACACATGTCCTAGACCTAGGGATGCTATCATTATCCTTAAAGTTCAGTTTAAATCATCTAGGGAAAGAACCTATTATTTCTAAATCATATCATCTTTTATTCTACCCACATCCTAGGTGGAATCATGCTAATTCATTTTAGACAAACCTTAAACCATTCTAATGATTATCCTAATCATTTACATTCTAAAATTACTTACAAGATATTGGCTCTAACTAACAACACCCAACTATCCAATAGTCTGAGACAAAACCCACCAAAAAAATGGGCTTGGCCGACCCACGCATGTGGGCTGTGCTACCGGCCCGCAGCCCAAGCATTCCGCTAGAAAGTATACAAACCCTAGGCCAGAGGCCAAAAACCCTATCGAATCTACGCATGTAGGCTACGCGTTCAGCCTACGTCCTAGGTACCCTATCAGGTTTCAAGCAGAGCATGAACCAGAACACTAGAAAATTTCTCCCAACTGGGAACCTTGGGTAGGCTATCCAAACAAACACCATAAAATCCCAATAAAATATATGTTGTAGACCCTTGAGTCTACCTCAAAACCCAACAAACAAAACTGAAATTCACTCACCACATAAGGAGATATGAATTTCCAAGCACAAAAAGGTTAAAAACGATCCAAAACCAACAACCACCATAAATGACTATAAATGCCACAATAAATCATCAAAAATTCCTAAACACATTCCAAACATCCACACACATGCAATTCACACTATCACGACAAACGATGGCGCACCTCCCTCCTTCTCCGACCACGGATTGCTCCGATACTCCTCCTCGTGACGGCGACACAGCGATGGCAAGCTCTTCTAGCCACCTCCCTCTACCCCACTCTCTCAGCCCTCTCTCACGACCATCCCTCTCTCCCCCTCTTTCTCTCTCTCTGTGATCTCCCTTCCTCATCTCTCCCCCCTTTCTCCTCTCTTGTCTCCCTCTCTCTCTCTCATCTCCCTCTTTTTCTTCTCTCTGGCGTCCTTAGGAAGAAGAAGAAGAAAGGGAAGAAGAAGACGAAGACACAGGCAAGTGGGAAGAGACAGAAAAAGAAAGAAAAGAAGAAAAGAGAGAGAAAGGAGAAAAAGAAAGGAAAAGGAAGAAAAGAAGGAAAGAAGCACAACACGAGACTCAACCATGCGACTTTCCACATCCACATGACTTGTGCAAACTGAGATTTGCCACTAAAGTACAGAGCGAACTCTCAAAACTCCCACGAGGGCTGGCACAACATTCGAACCATACCACACTAAAAAGATCAGAAACCCACTAGTTTAGCCATTAGACACTACGAAAGCTACGTTTCCTAATAAACACAGGGGACCCAGCATCTAACAACACAGAACTCTATTAAAATATCTGGTCAAAACACCACTTCTAAAAATAGGTTGTTAAAACCTGACCCCTTTAAAGGAATTGCGCCCTCGAAATTCTCTAGGCTAAATACCAAGGGCACTAAAATTAGAACTTCACTAGAACAACCCAGACAAAAACACATTAGTGCCACCCAAAGCTCAAGACCTGTAGGAGAAATCTATGCCTCATAAAACTATTCCATCCTACTTAGGTTCAGGGCAACACGAAGGACTTAACTCTCCTTGAGTTCGAACACCATCGAGATCCTGAGTGAAGTCCCTTTCGAACACAAAATCTCCACTCAAAGGCTCCAAAACAGTGTCTCCTAGAGTCACGAAACATCTAAAGCACCCTCGGAGACACGCAAACCACAAGATTGACCAGGTGCAATCAGCTCTAGCCACACTTCCATTGTACTATTGTGATGCACAACCTGGTCAGTAATCGCCGAACTCCACACCTAGTGCTCAGCAACATCTCTTTTCACCTTGGAAAACCTCCTCCAATCCAAGGTACAAGAGAAAATTTGAGACATGACAAAGCTCTTCACGGATCTGGAGTACACCAATAGACTAGCCAACTATGTGCCATCTGTCTCTAGGAATTGCTTCCTAGATCGACACTCCACCATGGCCAACACCAAACATGTGGGTCGATAGTTCCTCTCGTGATTCTCCCAACTGGCAAGAACCATAAATCATCATGTTACCTCATCGCAACAGGAACTTATCCCAACTCAAAAGGATATTTGGTGGACTCATCAACGCTCGCTGCGACGACAACCTTGCAGGTTTAGACGTGAGACTGCCAAAACACACTTAAACCACTTATTAAGTGTAAGGCTCACGTCAAAGATACTATAACCTAAGGTTTCAACCAAAGGAGCCACTACTTCCGGTGAAACAATCACACCAATGATAATGACCACTCAGGGGTCAAACTCAAATGGATCTCCAAACTAAAGCAACTCTCAGCAAGAACGTCCAAACCAACTCGAGCCATTCCTCCTCCCTAGCGGACCTATTAGTGGTGTCACTATTCCGAAGATACCTCTGCTAAATCCTTGAGAATAATGCACCCGAATTAGGAAACAGCCACTTGAAGGAAAACACGTGGGATCACACCCACTAGCTTGACCAGTGACGCTACCAAATGAGATGGGTAGTCAACTCCATTTGACTCACTCCATCTCCACCGCAGAAATCCAAAACCCAAAAGCAAACATAGGAGAAAGAAGATCTCCATAGGTCGAATAGCCCTACGCCATTCAACCCACAATCAAACAAGAAAAATCAACAACAGGACACCCCAAAGGAAACACTGGAGAAATAAATCTCTACCACCCAAACGACACAAAGCCATCCGAGCCATAATCAACCAAGCCAAATGGGTATCCAAACAAGATACCCCAGACAATACACAACAAACAATACACCAGGCTATGCCACTCTATGGCCAAGCCCCAACCAAGATGTGTGACACAACCGCACAATAACAATGCACGATTCCACGCGCACCCTCCCCAGATACCCCGTCCTCAAACAAAGCGTTTGGAAGGAACAACACAGACTTGGGAACTCATCGGAGCCACCCCAAAATAATAGCACACTCCTAAGAACCCACCGAGTCACCCAGAAACAATAACAGACAGTTGAGGACCCACCAAGTCACCCAAAAACCACAAGAGGATGACACTCAAAGCATCCTCCGCACCCACCACAAGGACAACAACAACCACACATCTGGGAAGCCTCACGCTTCACCCAAATGCAATAACAGGAGGACGGAGATATAAGCATCCTCCCACATCGATACTAACAACACCAGACAGACGACCGACAACGACCACAGACTACCAACAACAACAAACAACAACAAACACCAACAAAACAGGCAGTAGACAAATAAACAGGCAAACAACAACAACAAACAAACAAACAAACAACAAGCAGCAACAACTATGGAAGGTACACTAGAGGTAGATAACTGCGGCACCCTATCCTCCACAGCAAAACACAAAACTACCCAATATTAGGTGGTGGCTAACCCCCTTAAAGGGAAAACATGTCCTTTGGTCAATAGATAGAGGTTGCCAAACCCCCTTAAAGGAACAAGGCACCTCCTCAGCAAATGACCCGCCACCTTGCAATCGTAGCACACCAAATAGACCAGTACCCATAGTAGACATAAGCAACATCTAGGCAACACAACTCATCTAGCCTCACGCACTGTAGGGTCTCCTACCCAACTAGCTAGCATAGAGTCATGCCCAAAAAACAACTACCACCACACCCATAGGCAACACAGTGCTTAATCGACGTAAAACTCATGGACAACACCACACCACGCTCCACGGAGTTGAGGAACCTTAGCAAACCGTTCCATACGAGCAAACGCCGCTTCGCACTCCGCTCCCAACTGTTATCTCCCAAGTAACACCACCAAATTGACGATCACAAGCTATCTAACCACTAGAAATCCTTCCAATAAGGAGTCGACATCCATCTCCAAATGAGAATGTAGACTGCCACTCCCAGGTTCCTTGTGGTCCTTTGCATAAAATCCTCGCTGAACAGAAGTAAGAGCAAAGAAAATCAAGAAAAATAATAAAATCAAGGTGTAGGAATGCATAATATGTAATTCTACGGAGTCACCCTACCAAACATCCCTAGGCTAGTACTCCTAAGTGGATCTACGCTCTAATACCAACTGTAATGACCCCCAAGTCACTACCACTAAACCTAGCTACGAATTTCCATTTAATTATTTGTTTTATCTTTATTATTAACAAATAATTACACTAATAATGCAACTAAGGCTAAGTACTCTCAATAGTAAAATAAAACCACTAAACAATAGAAATAAAACTAAACTAACACTTACTTGGATCCCTGATGTATGGCAGTGTAACTCCGCCTATATATACTAGAAACCAACAGCTACTATCCTACTTGTCAAAGCACACAAAACAAAGCATACGTGAGTGACCACTCAACGGTCACCTAGCACGCACCCCACCTACAACTCGGCAACCTATGCTGAGGACAACTAAGTACAGGCATCAGACTCGGATGCTACCAAACCAAAAGGGCAATCTACCGATGCCTAGCACACAAGCTCTGGCATCCCTCTCGGATGTCGTAACACCAAGCCAGGCAATCTACGACTATCCGGCAGACCACAAAATCACAAAACCATGCAGATAAAACCATTCTTTTCTTTTCCTTTTCAAAACCTTACGTATGCTCCTTTAAAATCTTTTATGCATGCTTGAGATAGCCACTCTTACCAAGTCAAGTACAAAAAACACAACTACAGAACTTTTTCTCTACACAATATGATCCCTTATGGACCCAAGCACAACACCAAGCCACAGAGCCTTCGCACCCAAAACACGGAGCCACCACTCCCAAAACACTACGCCTCAATAGGCGCCAGCCAAAGCCACGGTCGCCACTAGGCCCAAAGCCTGATTTCTTGAACCAGGACTCCATACAAATCACAAATACAAGCACAAACAATGTGTTGAACTGTCCGACTCCAAGCAGACAACACTGGCCACAAGCAGTCCAATAAAGAGCGACTACAGCATCAGCACTACTACGATGTGCCACCTTATACAGGAGCCACGTCGTCCCATGATTCTCCCAACTGGAGAACCCTCAACAAAGTCAACCCCTTTTGGGAAGGTAGTCCAGTCTCTCAAAATGCTACCAACTACGGGATGCACGTCCTACTCACATTGGCCACCATAAGATACGTGATTAGGAAAGAATCTCATACCTCCACACCCGACAACACTCGAGCCTCTATACTTACAGCGACAACAAGAGTATCATACCTCCTCCTCATGTCATGAAACACATCAACCCGCGGACCACAACCCTAGTCTCGAAACGACAGTTGAGGAGTGTCGTACCTCCAAGACTCGACGAACCTTAGCCTCACGTATCTCACCCCCCAATGCAAATAGAAAGCACCGAAAAACTCTTTCCAAAACCATTTTCAAATTTGTACTTTCCTCTTTCCAAAACTCTCTTTTGGAAAACCTTTTCAAAACCATTAAATATCCTTTAAAACTCAAGAAACACTGTGCCCAATAGCGACACAGAAATCAAAGGTTGAGAAACTACAAACAAAACATGGTCTCAACAGCTCTCTTGTCAGGCTCAAGCAAAAACACCTTGAGAGCGTCTGGGTTCATGAGCACTACACTCAACCCACGACCACGACCTAAGAAACATCAACAAAAACATCCTTTGAGTGCCAAACCCACCCAGAAGACACCACAGTAAAGCAAACACAACCAGAACTATACGCTCTAGCACCAAGTGTAAGATACCGACTGGCTCGTGTCCCTCAAGAGCATAGCCAGATTAGCTCAAACACCCAGAATGGTGCCACCGAATACTCCATTTAGTGCACCACATACAAAACCACACAATCCTAGACCTAAGGATGCTATCATTATTGCTAATGTCCAGTCTAAACCATCTAGGAACAGAACCTATTATTTCTAAATCATATTATCTTTTATTCTACCAACACCTCGGATGGCATCTTGCTAATTCATTGTAGGCAAACCTTAAACCATTTTAATGATTATCCTAATCATTTACATTCCAAAATTACCTACAAGGTATTGGCTCTAGCTAACAACACCCAACTACCCAAAAGTCTGGGACAAAACCCACAAAAAAAAAGCAAGCCTGGTCGACCCATGCATGTGGGTTGTGCAACTACCCATGGCCCAGGCATTCTGCCAGAAAGCAGACAGACCCTGGGCCAGTGGCCAAGAACCCCTGTCAAACCCACTCATGTAGGCCACGTGTTCGGCCTATGCCCTAGGTACTCTGTCAGATTTCAAGCAGACAAAACACCAAAACGTTTCTCTCCACTAAGATCCTTGGGTGGGCCACCCAAATGAACACCATAAAATCCCAATAAAATATATGTTGTAGACCCTCGAGTCTACTCCAAAACCTAGCAAACAAAACTGAAATTCATTCATCACACAAAAAGATATGAATTTCCAAGCATAGAGAGGACAAAAAAGACCCAAAACTAACAACCACTATAAATGACTATAAATGCCACAATAAATCATCAAAAATTCCTAATCACATTCCAATCATTCACACACATGCAATTCACACTATCATACCCTTAGACATCAAATTGGAAATTAAAAGGAAGCTTAAGGGGTGCATACCTCTACCGAAGGTACGACGACAACGAACGGCGAAACGCCAACGCACCTTCCCATTCCTCCGACCATGGGCTGTTGCGGTCCTCCTCCTCCTCGCGACAGCGGCAAGCTCCTCTAGCCACCTCCCTCTACCCCACTCTCTCAACCAACCCTTTCTCCCCCTCTCTCTCTCTAATCTCCCTTCCTTATCTCTCCCCCTTTCTCCTCTCTCATCTCCCTCCCCCTCATCTCTCTAGCATCCCTAGGAAGAAGAAGAAGAAGAAGAAGAAGAAGAAGAGAAAGGAGAAAGGGAAGAAGAAAAGGAAGGCACGTGGACAAGTGGGAAGAGAGAGAAAAAGAAAGAAAAGAGAAAAAAGAGAAAAAGAAAGGAAAAGAAAGAAAAGAAGGAAAGAAGCAGAGCATGAGACTCAACCATGCGACTTTTCACATCCATGTGACTTGTGCAAATCGAGATTCATTACTAGAGTATAGAGCAAACTTTCAAAACTTCCACAAAGGCCAACACAATACTTGAACCACACCACACCAAAATGACCAAAAACCAACTAGTCTAGCGTCAGACACTGCAAAAGCTGCGTTTTCCACTAAACGCAGCGGACCCAACGTCTAACGACCCAGAATTCCATTAAAATATCTGACCAAAATACCACTTCTAAAACTGAGTCGTTACAGATGGAATTGGAAATTGGCAAAATTCATTGTCATTTCCTTTGGAAATCTTCCTCAACTACTAATAGAGGTTACCACTTGCCAAAGTGGCAGAATATTTGCCGAAACAAGGAACAAAACAGGTTGGGGATTCTTAATGTCAAAAATTTTAGTATTGCATTGATATAAATTACTTTGACAATTACTTGCAAATAACATGAACCTTAAATGGCCTCAGCTAGTTAAAAATAGATATTTTTCTTACAATCAAACTAATGCACTTTTAAATGTGACGTCAAATAAGGTCACCACTTTGGCAAGAATTACGAGCTTGTCTTCCTATTGTTAATACCTTTTCTCTATTTACAGTGCATAATGGAAAAAACTATTTTCTGGGAAAACAAATGGACAAACAACATTACTTTGAAGTATACTTTACCCGATTTATACCATATCTCTTCAAATAAGAAATGCACTATGGAAAAAATGCTTATGAAATTCAATTCAAATCATCTAGACATATTTAACAATTATAGTATTAGTGCTTTTAATGTCAATCAGATCTCATCACAATTGCATCAGTTCATAAATATTATGGAGTCCCTATATTTAAACAGTGAGGAGGACAATATGTAATGGACTCTCACAACCAATAATACCTTCTCTGTCAAAAGTTGTTGTGTTTCTTTAAATGATTGTGGCCTTAGATCTCAGTTTAGGCATAGCATGTGGAAAAGTTCAGTCCCACTAAAAATTAAGATTTTTGTTTGGCTTGTTATCCATGATAAAATTTTATCTAGAGCCAAATTATTTTGAAGAGGATGGGCTAGCCCACTTCATTGTGTATTCTGTGGACATGATTTGGAAATCACAATATATATTTTCTTGCATTGTTTGATGTCATTGGTAGCATGGGATTTTTTTCTTAATGATATTGTAGACACCCTGGTTTTAGGCCAATGTCGACAGGTGGACCCGGTAGAGAGTGCAACTGGACGGCTGACCGAGTCCTACCCCAATTCTCCAACCAAGTCCATAAACTTAAACCAACCTAAAACCTCCATAATTACTCTTAGCTCAACTCATTTACTAAGCCCAGCACCTAAAAACCTAGCCTGTGTGCTCTGATCAGCACGACAGGCACTTTCTGACAAGTCGCCTTCATCGTACAACCTCATGCCTCGTATGAGCGACGTTGTACACAAAACCCCAACCTATCCTGATCAGCACGACAGGCACTTTCTGACAAGTCGCCTTCATCGTACAACCTCATACCTCGTATGAGCGACGTTGTACACAAAACCCCAACCTGTCCCCGACGTGCCTGGCACCCTCAACCAGCATTTCCCGACCTACCACCCAACCACCATACCTGATATTGTCCCACCCTCACGCAACCTCTACAATGGCACTGGCGCTACGCCTATAGCCATACCCTGTCAGCCCTGCCAATGTCGTCCCATTCCACCTACCACGCCAGGCAATCGACCAAAACCCCTCGAGCCCCTTCAAATGAGGAACACCCAAGCATTTGCGCGAGAGAAGAGTCGAGAGAATCCAGAGAGAGTTTTGCCGGAGAGAACTTGAACCCGACGAATCCAACACCCAAATTCTGACCAGCCTCCTCTTTTCCACCTCTAGCGAACACCCTCGGACCCCTCTTAAGCTCCTCGCTCACTTCCAATCCACCTTCAGCTCCGCAGCAGCCGTCCAACCTCTCTCTAGAGCTCGCCGCCTGCCGACACCGACACACCTCAGCCACCCACAAGTAACGCCCTTCCTTAGACCTCTAGAGGATCATTTAGTGTTGTTTTTTCCTTACTTCCGCATCGTTTTGCTTCGTGTTTTCGTTCCTGTTTGTTGCATCTCGTATTTTCCACCGTTAACGGTCGACCCACGCCGAGGCGAGGCTTCGGCCACTGAGTGCTCGGCTCAACCCATCCAGACGGTAGCTCTCCTGCTCCTCTCACTCCCCTGAGCCGTTGAGCCGATCCTCAAGCCGAAACCTCCCGTGGAGGCTCGCTGGAGGAGAATCAACACTGATGTCGATGATGGGGGGTGGGGAGGAGAACCTACTTCATTTCATTAGTTCTCTTGCATCCTCATCATGCCATGGTAGTTTCCTCAAGCTCCCAGACGAACCTCATCGTCCAATGATGCCTTGCTCTCCAAGGAGGAGGTGATGAAGGAGGGAGGTCTAGTCCCTATTCCACCTACGTGCTCCGTAGCGTGCCACACATGCGCGTATTGGATAGGACCTGGATGGCGTTAGACTTGACCAAATGAAGACTACACCTCTATTTAGGTTACCCTTACATGTTTGTTTCTTTTAGCATGGTTTCACTCTCTAATTTGCTCACATACCATTTTTTTTGCTTGAGTGTTCTTTTATGAAGTGACTTTTCTTGATTCTTAGCCCATGCATGAGCCCCAGCTTGATATATTCTCCTTACATCTTAATTGCTATTACATCATATTTCTTATGTGCCTGGGATAAGACCATGATGGCAAATAACTACGACATTTCTAAGAGGCGTGTCGTGGGTGCGCATGTCACTTGCGCGTCGCTCATACGATTGTCATCTAGGGGTTAAATCTGACACAGCTTAGCCATTAGTCCCACCATGCCTGCAACTTTTGCTTTGTTTTATGCTTCCTGGCTTGATTTCACGTAGCTTTTAACTTGTCATGTTTCTTTAGTCACATTGTTTATCTTTCTTGCATCATCCATAGAACCACACTAATTGGCAATTAAGTGCCACATTACCATGTATGCGAGCAAGAATTCCGAGAAAGACTAACTCATCAGGTGTACGGGGGTGCTTAACACCTTCCCTGTACATAATAGGAGTCCTTACCCTTTCTCCAGTTCGTAATGATCCATGTATTGTATCCATTTAGTTTGAGTTATCTTTCATTTTACATTCGGTTTCGAGTTTTGATCATCCCATACGGGTTTCCTCGTCTTTTCGTTTTGAGTAGACTAGATGGCGACTCTTTGTTTTATCTTCATATCATTTTTCCAAGTGTTTTGAGTTGTCTTCCCGTCCTTAGAATCGTTGGATTTGCCATGACCCTACTGACCTCCATGCGGTCCCGATCACATAGGTGTGCAATTCCCCTCCGCCGACATGGTTACAGATATTAACTACATAAACAACATCCATATTTGTGAAATTTTCTCCTCATTCAATAGAGTTAAGTTTAATTTAAGCTTGCATGGTTGGAACATGCTCATTCTGGCTATTATATGGTATTTGTGGCTGAATAGAAATTTCAAGATTTTTAGAAACTAAGGTAGGAATTTATCTTCAATTTCATTTTAACCTATACATCTAATGCCTTGTTGGGTAAATAATCTTTTATCAGGTCAGAGGTCGGTGGCTATCTCTCAAGTCATTCAACAAATGCAACAGGAGTGGGACTAAGCCCAGGCAACTCAAGTAATAGCCTCATCCATTGGTATCTCTATGGGCCCTGTTGCTACTCCTGATGATCCCAATCCTGCTTCAGAGATAGCTTATGATCCTTTGGAATTTCTTTGTTTGGGTCATTCCCTTCTTGGCCATTTTTGGGTTTTGGATTATGTACTTATTTTAAATCTTTTGGGACAGTATTAGCATTTCAGTTTGTTGCTATCCCTTACTCTTATGGGATTGAAATTTTGAGGACATGTAACGTATAACTTTGTCATTTTGGCTGGTCGCTTGGTGGTGGTGATATTAATATAATTATATTATTGTCTGCAAAAAAAACAATAAAATGAATGTGTGTTCGGAAACATATACATTTAAGTGTTTTTCAAACTTGTGTTTTTTCATATAGTGGTTGCAACAAAGAACTTCTATGTTCGGATAGTTGGTGGATTGTGGTTGTGGTGGCGGTAAGTGGTACATGGTCGCGTTGTATGGTGTTCGTTGGTGATGCTATTGGCAGTGGTGGTAGTGGTGGTGAGTCCATGTTGGTTGTTGGTGATTGCTGGTGGACCATGGTGGTGGCAGTGGTGAGTCTATGGTGGTCATTGGGGACTGCTGCTGGACTATGGTTGTGGTGGTAGTGACTCCATGGTTGGCTGGTGCTAGCCAGTGATTGTTGCAGATGGGTGGTGGTGGCGATCAATGTGTTGTGGGGATGAGGGTCACCGATTGTGCCAATATCCTTACCTAGTTGTGGTCGCAGCAATGGATGCATTATCTACACAATGTTTTCACCCACTATCTTCATTCTTCCATGCTTTCTTTTTTGTCTACCTTTCTCTCTCTCTCTTTGCTTTCATAATTTTAAATTGCTTACCATCAATAGAAGAAACATGGGTGGTGGTGAGTCTATGTTGGTGGTAGCGTGTTTAGAAGAGGTGATTAGATTTGTGGTGTGTGAATGGTATTATTTTGTTGAAGAATAGGAAGCAAGAGGACAAATGTAGTAGAGTCCTATTTTCCATTTTTCTATTGCACCAAAGGAGTTTGATGTGTAGCTTGCGTTCTAATCACTCTATTAATCCTTAACACGACATGACATGATAAAATTTAGAAACTTTTTTTTTGAGTTATCTTGAAATAATGATGTAATTCTTGGTTATGAACATAACTTTATTTTGACACAATTAGGCACAATTAGAATCTAATCACTACACATTTAACATTGATAATGGATTATTAAGCATATTGTTACCAAATTAAATTCAAATACATTTGATACATGTTTAAAATCAATATATTATTAATAATCAATCATAATTTTTTCAAAATACAATAAATATTGTTGAAAAAAATGAAAGACACAATAACACGATTGGTCCAACATGATAAGTATACGACATGACTCAATTGACAGGTCTAACTGTATGTCATCAACTTTAGAGTTTGCTTCGTAATCATATTTAAGCATCATTAGTAGTGTAGATGTCCTAATTTTGCAATTGTTCGTTAGTAGATTCCTCTAGAAGAACATGCCTGGTCGTGGCGAATCTAACCAACTCCCCCAAACCATCCCAATACATCCAAACCAATCTAACACCATAAATCCACTCATAGTCTTAAGCCTTAATTACACCTAGAGCCCAAAGCATGTTGGTGGTCCAAGTATCCAAGGAAACAAGCCCAAGAACTAGCAAACAGACTCTACGATAGGTCTAGCATGACAAAGCTGCCTATATTACCAACATAAATTAATAGCACAATTTGGACACACAAAGACCTAGCGGTCTATCAGAATAATTTTAGTAGAGGATTGAGTGGTCCATTCACCAATCAAACACCAAAATCTTACTTCTCATTGGCTCACACGGATCTAGGTGTGTATGATGGTATGTTGGGACCATTATGACCTCTTATCCCAAGTTCAAATCCCAATCCAATCCCTTGGTTTTAATCTAAGCCACTCCTTTCAAAAATAGTTAACCATCAATGATCCTCATGCATCCCAACTGCCTATATACCAACTAAAATCCCTTACATGAGAGCTCTCTTGGGTCTCTCGTGCTCTCTCGGTTTGGACGCTCCTACTCTTGCTTTCTAGCAACCCAACACTCTTGCATTTGCACATCTCCACCTCCAACCTAGCCTTTGCACACATAGAGAGTAACAAGCACCATCTAGAGCTAGCCTTGCTTCCACCTCCATCTCCTAGCCATCCATAGGTGAGAGTGAGTGTGAACACATCACCACCATAACTGGGCACAACCTTATCTTCCTCAGCCACCATTGCATCTAATTGCCATGTCCAGAGCCACTCGAAGGAAGCATAGTGAGCCATTGCCGATGGGACAACACATCTAAGCATCCATACAGGTAAATGTAGCCTTCCTTAGCATAATTAAGTCATTGTGTGGCTTCCTTCCATCTGCTTGGCTTGGTTTACGTTGAGTTTTATCATAGTTTCATCATCTACAAGCATGCTCTGTGTTGGGTTCCTAGCTTCATGCAAGGCTACCGGACATTGAGCTTGAAACAAAACCCATCCCTACATGAGTCCTCTAGTCCCCAACTCCTCTGTGACGTTCCATTGAACCCTTGGCCACCCCATTTTGGTTAGCTGTCCTCACCATGATGGATGGGTTCGATGTCACTACATGAAGGATAGGCTGAGTCCAGAGCTTTTTACATCTTACTTCCTTGCAATGCATTGCATCATTTCCCTTCTCTCTTCCTTCCTATCCATGCTCCATCAACCACAATGGAGTTCTTGGAATTCATGGCCTACTTCAATGGCCATAGAAACCAGAGAATCTCGACGCCATGCAACAGAGATGGAGGAAAGGCATGCACCCTCAATTCGATTTTGATGCTTTAATTTGCTTCCTAGCATTCCTTCTTGCTTCCTTGATGCTTGATTGATCATTTTGAATCATTTTCATTCCACCATTCAAGCGATGAAGCTTACTATCTAAATCCGTAATACCTGGGGTGCAACTCTCTAACGTATAGATCTGGCGTATAGATCAAGCATGATTATCTAGCATGAAAATCCCTAGATCCATAACACAGATGGTATAACAAAGCATTTGTTCGTGTAATTTATCGCTTCAAATGGGTTTTCCCACATTCAAATTTGATTCATCAACATGTTTTACTCATGATTGTGTGACCATGCTGGTGGGAACTGAGACCTAAAAGGTGTGTACAGGGAAGGAAGCCTCACATGCCAGACAAGCCATGAGCAGTGGTGCATCTAAGGAGAAACTCAACTCAAAAACACCAATGCAAAAACATAAGAAGAAAGATAAGGGAAAGAGAGTCACCACCTAGTCTATTAAATATGGAAGACAATGATAATCATGTAAAGAAAATGCAATGAGATCGATGCAAACAAAGGAAAAGATGCTCTGTGCTAATGGATGTGACACATTTGTCATTGGGACATGTCAGGTTGGCATGTGTATATGACACACACATCTGGTGCACATCACCGACGCACAATCCCTTGGTTCAGTGCTCAAGCAACCTGGCAGAGCATTGATAGCTATGTTTTCTTGCATGAGTTTGATTCTCTGCATTCAGATCTATTTCTTGGAATGTTTTATGCTCACACTTGTAGGGCATCACACTCTTGCCCCTTAGGTATACATTATTTGGCATATACATGCCTACATAAGTCACACATGCAAGCGAATTAACTTAGAGAGACCAACTTTGTTGAAAATATGCGGGTACCTAATACCTTCCCCGTGGATAACGAGAGTCCTTATCCTTTCTCTGTCCATAATGATCTAGTGTATAGCATCCATTAGCACGAAGCATCATATTTTCAACTTATTTTGCTTTATTACATGTATATCTTTTTGCATATGATTTTCCTCATCTTCCAATTTGAATAAACTAGGTAACGACTTCATTTCCTTATCCTTTCCCCTTTACTTTTGTTGGTGTTTTCAAGTCAAGATCTTCTTTCGATGCACTATCCCCTTTGTAGCCTTTCGATGCATGCGTGGTTCTGTCCTGCATGCACCTTCATCGCCACATGGTCACAATTGTAATATAGCAAAATGTATAAATCTCTCATTTCACACTAGTATTGCTTGATCTCGATATCTTAGATCTACAAGCACAACTTTGACTGCATTGAGTTGCATTGTCAACTTATGTTGTTAGATGTAACCTATAATTCATTTTGAACTCACACCATATAATCAAGATAGTACACTAATAACTACATCTCAAACAAGACATACCTAAAAGCATACTTATTGAGGTGAGCACTTAGGTGCCCAGGAACTACAGCATCTTAGGTGTTTTAACACCTAGGGTTTCTTTTAATTATCGAGATCCTAATCAAATCCAGATATGGATTTTAGGGATATAAATGAGAATTTCAAGTATAAACAAGGGTTATATTCTCTTATATTTTTGTTTTGTTTTGTTAAGACTAATAAAAAGTTTAAAACTTCATTGTTTTTAACTTATTTAGATGTTAATGTGTGTTTGTATTAATGCTTTGATGTTAATATTATTATATTTTATTGTTATCTTGTCATTTGTTATATATTTCAATGTTATTTAGGGATTAGTTGAGTTAAGGATAGAGATATCAATGCATAATTGCATTTAATAATAAATAACATAAACAATAAAAATAATTTATTTTTAATTTTTTTAATGCATCGCCTAGGCATCCAAGCTCAACACCTTGGCGCTAGTATGCCTAAAAGGCTCATTAGACCAACAAAGGCAGAAATCAAATAGGTAATAATTGAAAGCTCATTAGGTAATTAGATAGCTCCACAAGTATGTTGTACTAAATAATTGTAAAGGGACCTAAATGGCTTACTTTAAATTAAGAAGGAGATAATTGAGAGCTTATGGATGATTTACAACAAAAATTATATTGCATGTTAAGTAGTCATTCAAGTAGTTCGGTAGCTTAATACAATTTCCCACAAAACCTTCTTTGACATGGCACTCAACTGCGTCTAATAATACAATCTATAAGGAAGTCTAATAGTCTCCACTAATTTACAAAATGCACTGCATTTTCCATGTGGTACCTAAGATCCCTCAACTATGTTCTTTATGGTTTGCCAACCACTAATACCTATTGCATCCTAACCTTTTACCCTAAAGTTCAGGCATATAACTTTATCACCAAATAGGTGTGCAAGACAAATTGACCACCCACAACGACACACCAAAGCACATGGTTTTACACATATACAGAGCAAAATGTGAACATATACAATAAGTATGCCATCAAAAGTGTTGAATAACACCGATAACAAACACATACAAGTATACCATCAAAAGTGTTGAATAACACCAATACAAGTGACATGATTTCAAAAGACCCTTGTGCTGCGTTTGGTACGCTGGAATGAGCGTTGGAATGAACGGGAATGGAATGAAAAATCACATTGGAATGAAATTCCAATGTTTGGTGCAGAAAAAAGGACTGGAATTTCATTCCCTTGGGAATCAAATTCCTATTGAGGATGAGAATTTCATTCCATCTCAAAACCTAAGGAATCCCATTCCATTCCAGAGTCATTCCTTCTCGTGAAAAAACATGCGAGCCTCCTCCCGCAACCTGCCACTGCGAGCCTCCTCCCGCAGACTTCCCCCCTCCCATCGCGTCCCTCCTCCCGCAGAGTCCCCCCTCCTCTCGTCGACGCGGCATTCCTGATTTCTTCCCCTCAGCCGCTCTTCTTCGATTCTTCCCTCCCGATCCCAAGTGGCCAAGCGTCCATTCTCCGGATCTTGTGTCCCAAGAGCCGAAAGAAAGAAAAACACCAACCACCAATTCCACCGCCAAACTTAGTCGCCGCCGCCGATCGACCTCGCAGTCGAGGATGCGAAGCCTGGTGCCGCTCTCCCCCTTTCGAGGGAAGAAGGCCTCCGACCGCCTGGACGTTTCCCAGAGCTCGGTGTACTCGGAGGCCTCTACTGTCGGGACCTCCTCCGCCTCGGGGTCCAGAAGGAGCAACCCCTTCAAGGCCTTCCGGATGTGCTTCGCTGCGGCTGGGTCGACTTCGTCCAGGAGTGGCTTCAGTGAAGAGTTTGATACCAAGTCCGAGTTGACCTCAGGTGTGATTCCAAATCGATTTTCGTAAAATCCATCCCTTTCTTCTTCCCCCTCCTCGTCGTCTTCTTCTTCGCACTCGCAGCGGCTTTCTTCCCACGTCGAGGAGA